>JAECXB010000413.1:0-29059 GCA_018151435.1 Zaprionus africanus | reverse complement strand
TGGCTAGACACTGGCTAGGCACTGGCTAGGCACTGGTTAGACACTGGCTAGGCACTGGCTAGACAGTGGCTTAACACTGGCTAGGCACTGGCTAGGCACTGGCTAGACACTGGCTAGACACTGGCTAGACACTGGCTAGGGCACTGGCTAGGCACTGGCTAGACACTGGCTAGACACAGAGCTGGGCACTGGCTGAACGCTGAACACTGGCTTAGGCACTGGCTAGACACTGGCTAGGCACTGGCTAGGCACTGGCTATGGCACTGGCTAGAGCACTGGCTAGACATGAGCACTGGCTAAGCACTGGCTAGACACTGGCTAGACACTGGCTAGACACTGGCTAGGCACTGGCCTAGACACTGACACTGGCTAGGCACTGGCTAGACCTGGCTAGGCACTGGCTAGGCACTGGCTAGCACTGTTATGACACTGGCTGGGCACTGGCTAAAGGCACTACGGCTAGGCACTGGCTAGGCACTGGCTACTAGGCACTGGCTAGGCACACTGGCTAGCTGGCACTGGCTAGACACTGGCTAGGCACTGGCTAGGCACTGGCTGGAGGCACTGGCTAGGCACTGGCTAGAGGCACTGGCTAGGCACTGGCTAGGCACTGGCTAGGCACTGCTAGGCACTGGCTAGACACTGGCTAGGCACTGGCTAGACACTGGCTAGGCACTGGCTAGGCACTGGCTAGGCACTGGCTAGACACTGGCTAGGCACTGGCTAGGCCTGGCTAGGCACTGGCTAGACACTGGCTAGACACTGCTTGACACTGGCTAGGCACTGGCTGGGCACTGGCTAGGCACTGGCTAAAACACAGCTGAAAGACTGTGACACAGGCTACTTATTCCAGACACAGCCTAAATACAGGCTAGACTTGACAGCACTGGCCAGACACTAGCTAGACACTGGCTAGACTCTGGCTATGGTACTGGCCAGGCACTGGCTAGGGACTGGCAAGACACTGAAGCAGACACTGGCTAGACACTAGCTAGATCTGGCTAGGCACTAGCTAAGACACTGGCTAGGCACTAGCTAGGCACTGGCTAGGCACTGGCTAGGCACTGGCTAGGCACTGGCTACAGAAACTGACTAGGCACTGGCTAGGAGCACTGGCTAGACACTGGCAAGACACTGGTTAGGGGCCACTGGACAGACACTGGCTAGCAATACCTGAGCACTAGCAACACTGGCTAGACACTGGCTAGGCACTGGCTAGGCACTGGCTAGACACTGGCTAGGCACTGGCTAGACACTGGCTAGGCACTGTTAACTGGCTGGACCGGGCTAGGCACTGGCTAGACACTGGCTAGGCACTGGCTAGCACCCGCTAGACACTGGCTAACCCTGATAGACACTGGCTAGCACTAGCTGCACCTGGCTAGACACTGGCTAGACACTGGCTAGGCACTGGCTAGACACTGGCTAGGCACTGGCTAGACACTGGCTAGACACTGGCTAGGCACTGGCTAGACACTGGCTAGACACCTGGCTAGGCACTGGCAGACGCATCTGGCACATGTGAATCACAGGAAAAACACTAGGCTAAAACAAGCTAGACACAGGCTTATTTCACTGGAAAGACACAAGCCTTTATTATAAACTAAAATGAGGCTAGACACTGGCTAAACGCTGAGTCAGACACTGGCTAGACACAGGCTAGACACTGGCTAGACACTGGCTAGGCAATGGCTGCACAGCCTTGCAGTGGCTAGACACTGGCTAAAGACACTGGCAAGACATTGGCACTGGCGAGGCACTGGCTAGACATGGCTAGGCACTGGCTAGGCACTGGCTAGGCACTGGCTTGATATGGCTAGGCACTGGCTAGCACTGGCTAGGCAGAGCCTGCCGCGGCAAGACACTGGCAAGACACGGGCTAGACACTGGCTACATTTACTGGCTGGGCACTGGCTGAGAACTGGCTAGGCACTGGCTGAGCACTGGCTTGACCTTGGCAAGGCACTGGGCTAGGTCTTTGATCTAGGCACTGGCCGAGCACTAACCAGGCACTGGCCGGGCACTAGCAACACACTGGCTGGGCACTGGCCAGGCACTGGCTGGGCACTGGCCAGGCACTGGTTTGACACTGGCCAGACACTGGCTAGCACTGGGCAGACACTGGCCGGGCACTGGCCAGACACTGGCTGGACACTGGCCAGACACTGCCAGGCACTGGCCAGACCACACTGGCTATGGGCACTGGCTAGGCACTGTGGCTAAGGCACTGGCTGGGCACTGGCTGACTGGCTAGGCACTGGCTGACACTGGCTAGCACTGCAGACGCCTGGCTGGCACAAGCTAGGCACTGGCTAAACACTGGCTAAAACAGGCTAGACACAGGCTTATTTCAGGATAGACAATAACCTTATTATAAACTTAAATTAGGATAGACACAGGCTAGACACAGACTAGGAACTGGCTAGACACTGACTAGACAATGGCTAGACTTTTGGCTAGGCACTGGCTAGACATTGTCTTTTTTATGAGGACTGGCTAGACACAAGCAGACTCTGGCGAGGCACTGGCTAGACACTGGCTAGACACTGGCTAGACACTGGCTAGACACTGGCTAGACACTGGCTAGACACTGGCTAGACACTGGCTAGACACTGGCTAGGCATGTTGTACACTGGCTAGGCACTAGCTAGACATTGGCCAGACTTTGTAAGTGACTACAGATACTGGCTAGACACTGGCTAGGCACTGGCTATATGCTGAATAGGCACTGGTTAGACACTGACTAGGCAGCGCTGTGACACTGATAGACACTGGCTAGTAAGACACTGGCTAGACATGGGCCAGGCACCGGGGTTGTGACACTGGCTAGGCACTAGCTAGACACTGGCTAGGCACCAGACACACTGGCTAGGCACCGGCAAGCACACTGGCCAGGCACTGGCAGCAAGATTCACTGGCTAGGGCACCGGTTGACACTGGCCACACCAGCTAGACACTGGCTTGACTCTGGCTAGGCACTGCTGCAGACTCTGTCTAGGCACTGGTTGTGACTCTGGCTAGGCACTGGCTGTAGGCATTGGCTAGACCAGGCTGGACACATGATAGTCACAGGTAAAACACAGGATAAAAACACTGTGATAGACACAGGTTTGTTTCAGGATAGGCACAAACCTTGTTATAAACTAAAATTAGGATAGACACAGGCTTAACACTTGGTAGACACTTGCTAAACACAGGCTAGACATTGGCTAGGAACTGGCTAGAAACTGGCTAGACATTGGCTAGACTTTGGCTAGGCACTGGCTAGATAACACATAGGCACTGGCTAGCACTTAGGCTAGACACTGGCTAGCACTGGCTAGACACTGGCTATAAACTAGCTGGCTCTGGCTAGACACTGGCTAGACACAGTATAGACACAGTCTTGACACTGGTTGTGAAACTAGCTAGATACAGGTAAGACACTAACTCAGATAAACAGGAAAGACACATGGTAGACACAGGCAGAACACAGGATAAATACAGGACACACTGGCTAGACAGGATAGACACAGTCTTGAATCTGGCAAGTCGGCACTGGCTAGACACTCGCAAGACATTGCCAGCACTGGGCTAGTCACTGGCTAGGCAGTGGATAGAAACCGTCTAGACGCAGGCTAGACACAGGATAGACACTTCTTTGACACTGGCTAGTCACTGGCAAGACACTGGCTAGACTTTTGCCAGGGCACAGGCTTGATACTTGCTAAGCACTGGCTAGACACTGGCTAGGTACTGGTTAGACACCGGTTGGGCACTGGCTAGACATTGGCTAGGCACTGGCTAGACACTGTCTTTACACAGGCTTGACATAGGATAGACACAGTCTTGACACTCGCTAGAAACTGGCTAGACTTTGGCTAGGCACTGGCTAGATACTAGCTTGGCAATGGCTAGACACTGCCAAGGCACTGGCTAGACACTGGATAGGCACTAGCTAGACACTGGCTAGGCACTGGCTAGACGCAGGCTGGACACTGGCGTACCTACACGCAGGCTGGGACACCGCCCTAGGCACCGCTAGACACTGGCTAGGCACCGGCTAGACTCTGGCTAGGCACTGGCTAGACTCTGGCTAGGCACTGCTTGATACTTGCTAGATACTGGCTGGGCACTGACCAGACACTGGCTAGGCACTGGCTCAATACTGATAGACAATGGCTAGACACAGACTGGACACATGCGCTATATAAACCGGCAAGACACTGGCTCAGACACAGGCTGGACACATGGCTAGACAATGGCTAGACACTGGCTATATACTGATACAGACAATGGCTAGACACAGGCTAGACACATGGTATTCACAGGCAAAACACTGTATAAAAACTGACTAGACACAGGCTTATTTCTCAGCCAGACACAACATAATTACAGACTAGACATAGGATAAACACAGGTTATACACTAGTTGTGACACTTGCTAGACACAGGCTAGACATTAGCTAGAAACCAAGTAAACACTTCTGCTTGACACAGTCTTGGACACTGGCTAGTCACTGGCTGGACACTGGCTAGACATTGGCTAGGAGGACTTTGGCTAGGCACTGGCTAGACATTGGCTAGACCTTGCTAGGCACTAGCTAGACATTGGCTAGACTTTGGCGAGACACTGGCTAGATACTGGCTAGATAATGGCTGGGCCCTGACTAGACACTGGCTAGGCAATCTGCCAAGACACTTGCTAGGCACTGGATAGACACTGGCTAGGCACAGCCTTGACACTGGCGCGACATGGGGCTAGAGTTTGGCTAGGTACTGCCTGAGATACTTGCAAGGCACTGGCTATACACTGGTTGGGGCACTGGCTAGACACTGGCTAGGCACTTGTTGGGGCACTGGCTAGACGCTGGCTAGCATTGGCTAGACACTGGCTAGCACTGGCTAGACACTGGCTAGCACTGGCTAGACATTGTTCTTACACAGGCTAGACACAGGCTAGACACAGGATAGACACAGCCTTTGACACTGGCTAGTCACTGGCAAGACACTGGCTAGACATTGGTTAGACTTTGCCAGGCAACTGCCTAGATACTTGATAGGCACTGGCTAGACACTGGCTAGGCACTGATAGACACTTGCTAGGCACTGGCTAGTCACTGGCCAGACACAGGCTTGCACACATATATAGCAGCAAGTCATAGACACAGGCTGGACACATGCTATATACCGGCTAGACACTGGCTATATACTGGATAGAGCAATGGCTAGACACAGGCTAGGACTGATGGTAGACACAGGCAAAACACAGGGGATGAAAACTAGCTAGACACAGGCTTGGTTTCATGATAGACACACCTTATTATAGGCTTGACATAGGAAAGACACAGGCAAGACACAATCTAGACAGGCTAGACACATGCTAGACACAGTCTAATTACAGGCAGGATAGAGGATATGCCTGGACAGGCAACACAGAGGCTAGACGCAAGCTCGACAGGCAGTGGACAGGCTAAACGCAAGATCGACGGGCAGTGTGGACAAGTTAGATATAAAGTCTATACATAGGGTAGACAAAGGAACAATAATGCCAAACACAGGCTAGAACAGACTCTTGACACAGGCCAGACACCTGTGTAGACACTAGAGGTTAGACAAAGATCTTGACAGATGGTCTGGACACTGCGAGACACAGACTAGACAAAGGCTAGGCACACTTTCCAGTAACAGGCAAGACACACAGTGAGCACAATCGTGACACAGGCTATAGAACCATCAAGGCAAATCTAGCTAGACACAGACTCGACAGACTCTGGACCGGCAAGACAAAGGGAGGACACTGGTCGGTAGACAATCTGAACAGGCGAAACAAAGGCTATACACAGGCAACCTAAGTAAAGGCAATACATAGGGATAGACACCGGTTTGTTAGAACCGGCTAGACATTGGCTTGACATCCACAAAGACAATGGCTAGACACAGGCTAGACAATAAATAACCTTATTATAGAGACAAGACATAGGATAGACACACAGGCTCTGGGGACATTGGCTAGGCACTGGCTAGACACTGGCTAGACACAGGATAGACACAGGCTTGACACTGGCTATGTGCTTGAAATTCGCTAGACATTTGCAACGCACTCGCTAGATTACCCTGTTGAGGCACCGGCTAGACACTGGCTAGATACTAGCTAGGCAGTGGATAGACACTGCCTAGGCACTGGCTTGACATTGGCTAGGCACTGGCCAGACACTGACCAGACACTGACCAGACACTGTCTAGGCACTGGATAGACACTGGCTAGGCACCGCTGTGATGAATGGCCAGCGACTGGATATAGAAAACCAGTTCAGACACAGGCTAGACACAGGATAGACACAGACAAGACACAGTCTTAACACTGGCTAGACACTGGCTAGGAAGTGGATAGACACTGGCTATGCACTGGCTAAACACTGGCTAGACACTGGCTATGCACCCACAACACTGACTGGGCACTGGCCAGTCACCGGCTAGGCCTTGCCAGTCACTGGCCAGCACTTGCTAGACGCAGGCTGGACATGGTAGTCACAGGTAAGACACAGGCTTATTTCAGGCTAGACACAACCTTATTATAGGGTTGACATAAGATAAACACAGGTAAGACACTAGCTAGATACAGGCTAGACAGAGGCTAGACACAAGGTAGAGCACAGGGAATAAAACAGGATAGAAACAGACTAGACACAGGCTTATTTTAGGATAGACAAATCCTTATTATAAAGTTGACATAGGATAGACACAGGCTTAACTCTGGGTAGACACTAGCTAGACACTTGCTAGACACAGGGCAGACACAAGGCTAGACACAGGCTAGACACAGGCTAGACACTGGCTAGGAAGCTAGTGTACTGGCTAGGAACTGGATAGACAAAGGATAGACACAAGATAGACACTGGCTAGACACAGGCTAGACACAGGCTAGGCATTGGCTAGGGACTGACTAGACACAGGCTAGACACAGTCTAAACACAGGCTTAGACACTGGCAAGAGACTGGCTAGAAACCTACGGCTAGACACTGGCTAGGCACTGACTAGATACTGAGGGACGGCACTGGCTGGACACATGGTAGTCACAGGAAAAACACAGGCAGGCTGGCCAAACAAAGGTTTATCACAGGCAAGACACATCCTAGGATTAAAAGGCTAAACAAAGGATTATTTCAGGCTAGACACTCCCTGATTACAGGCTTGACACAGATAGACACATTCTAGACACGGCAGGATAGAACTGTCTAGACACTGGCTAGTTACAGGCTAGACCTGGCTGGGCTTGCCTTGACTTTGGCTGAACAGGCTAGGCACTGGCTAGACACTAGGTAGACACTTGTTAGACGCTTGGGCTAGACATTGGCTAGGCAATGGCTAGAGACAGGCTAGACCCTAAGAAAAAGATACAGGCTTGACACTGGCTAGAGACTAGCTAGACACTGGCTGGATTCACAGGCTAGACCTTGGCTAGGCACTGTCTAGATACTTGCTAGGCATTGGCCAGATACTGGCTAGGCATTGGCTAGATACTGGCCAGACACAGGCTAAGACACAGTCTGTTGACACTGGTTAGACACTGGCAGGACTCGCCTAGACATGGCTAGGCACTGACACTGGCACTGGTTAGACACTAGCTAGCACTGGTTAGACACTAGCTAGGCAATGGCTAAAGTTCGGCACTGGCTAGTTACTGGCTAGACACTGGCAAGGTATTGGCTAGAAGGGGGCTGTAGTCACAGGCAAACACAGGAGTAAAACAGGCTAGACACAGCTTATTTCAGGCTAGACACATCCTAAATACAGGCTAGACTTAGACACTGGACATTAGCTAGACATTAGCAGACTTTGGCTAGGCACTGGCTAGATATTTGCTAGGCACTGGCAAGATACTGGCTAGACACTGGCTAGACACTAGCTAGATACTGGCTAGGCACTAGCCAAACACTGGCTAGGCACTAGCTAGGCACTGGGTCTAGGCACTGGCTTGTCACTGGCTAGGCACTGGATAAGCAAACTGATGAGGCACCGGCTGAGACACTGGCTAGACACTGGCAAGACACTGGCTAGACATGGGCTAGACACTGGGGAAGATACTGGCTAGACACTGGCTAGGCACTGGCAAGACACTGGCTAGACACTTTGGCTAGCACTGGCTGCCAGCACTGGCTAGACACTGGCTAGACACTGGATAGACACTGCCAGCACATTATCTAGAGCACTGGCCAGACACTGGCCAAACACTGGCTAGGGTTTGGCTGAGCACTGGCTAGACTCTAGCTAGGAAGTGGCTAGCACTGGCTAGGAAGTGTCAAGACACAGGCTAGACACAGGATAGACACAGAATAGACACAGTCTTAACACTGGCTAGACACTGGCCAGACACTGGTGACACTGGCTATGCACTGGCAAAACACTGGCTAGACACTGGCTATGCACTGGCCAAACACTGGATTGGCACTGGCCAGTCACTGGCTAGGCTCTGGCTAGTCACTGGCTAGCACTCCTGCTAGACACAGGCTGGACACACATGGTAGTCACAGGTAAGACACAGGCTTATTTCAGGCTAGACACAACCTTATTATAGGGTTGACATAAGATAAACACAGGTAAGACACTAGCTAGATACAGGCTAGACACAAGGTAGACACAGGAAGGAAACACAGGATAGAAACAGACTAGACACAGGCTTATTTTAGGATAGACAAATCCTTATTATAAAGTTGACATAGGATAGACACAGGCTTAACTCTGGGTAGACACTAGCTAGACACTTGTTAGACACAGGCTAGACACAGGCTAGATACTGGCTAGGAACTGGCTAGACACAGGATAGACACAAGCTTTACAATAGATAGGACACTGCTAGACACAGGCTAGACATTGGCTAGGCACTGGCTAGAGACAGGCTAGACACAGGATAGATGAGTGTCTTAACACTGGCTAGACACTTGCTAGACACTGGCTAGACACTGGCTAGACACTGGCTAGATCACTGGCTACGCACTGGCTAGACACTGAGTAGACGCAGGCTGGACACATGGTAGTCACAGGCAAAACACAGGATTAAAAAAAGCTAAACAAAGGTTTATTTGGATAGACACATCCTGGTTACAGGCTAGACTTATGATAGACACAGGATAGACACTGGACTTGGCTAGTCACTGGCTAGACACTGGCTAGACAGGGTTGGCCTTGGCTAGGCACTGGCTAGACACTAGGCTAGGCACTGGCTAGGCACTGGCTAGAGACAGGCTAGACACTGGCTAGACACTGGCTAGAGACTAGGCACTGGTTACCCAGGCACTAGCTAGGCATTGGCTAGATACTGGCTTACATTGGCTAGATACTGGCTAGGCATAGATACTGGCTAGACACAGGCTAGAAAATATTGACACTGGTTAGACACTGGCTAGCCCTGGCCAGACCTTGGCTAGGCACTGGCTAGATTATTGCTAGGCACTAGCTAGACACTGGCTGGGCACTGGCTAGACACTGGCTAGGCACTGGTTAGACACTAGCTAGGCACTGGTTAGACACTAGCTAGGCACTGGCTAGTTACTTGCTAGGCACTGGCTAGTTACTGGCTAGACACTGGCAAGGTATTGGCTAGAAGGGTGCTGAAAACATGGTAGACACAGCCAAACACAGGATTAAAACACCAGGCTAAATTCCGGCTTATTTCAGCTAGACACATATCCAAAATTGTCTACGTGTCGACAATCGAATGTCGACAATGTTTGAAGACGACACGTCGACAATGTCGACAATAATATAATACATTTTATTAAACAAAGACCAATTTATTCATTTTTATTTTATTCGTTATCGTCATCTTCTGAAACATCTCTAACTCTTAATAAAAAATATATATGTACAAGTTTTTGATCTTTCAAATAAAAAATTATTTCTTGCACATTTATGAACATGAGCCCCAGCTCGAGAAAATGCGTTCAATTTGAGCGGAGGAAGCCGGTATTTTTAAAAGTCTTGTAGCTAATCTTCCTAAATTTGGATATTTATACTCGCCAAGTTCAAAAAACTGGACATTTAATTTCCCTATCATAGAGGTACTTTAAAGTGTCCAGTTTTATTAATAAAACTATCGTATTCTTCAAGACCATCAGCATTGAGGTTGCTTAACATAAAATCAAAAAATGATACTATTGTAATCATTTGATAGTTTCAACTTACAGAAAAAAGGGGTGTAAATAGTACGCTGATAATACGTATTTGTTTAACGCCAAATCTTGTCTTGCTTTAAGTTGCTTAGAATACTCTTTGGGTAACTGAAGATTGAGCCACATGTCGACTGCTTCCGCTATTGAGCAATTTAAAGATTGGCATTTGTTAATTAAATTGCAAATTGGATCTAAAATAAGAATGCCCTTCTTTACGTCGTCTGAATTTGGTGTCAAAAGCAATCCTATTACATGAGCCTTTACTTGTGATTCTGGTGCAACTTGTTTCATAATCTGCTCACTTTCGATCAAACAATTATACGCATTTCGATGAGAGCACCATCTTGTTTCACATGCTAACTGCTAATTCTGCTTCCACCTTTTCAACAATTTTTCTAAATTTGGATGCTTGAATGCCTTTAGAATAGACGTTACTTTTGAGTTTAATTCCCTATCCAATACGTCTTTGGCGAGCAGGTTTCCTGTATGACTGTTACAATTACTTTTCCAAACAAAATGCTTTGTAATATCTCCCATCTTCTACATAGCACTTGCATTATCTGAAACAACAGCATAGACATGGGTGGAATACAATTTTTCTGCCAGATTTACAGATTCCGATACGATGTCAGCCAGCTTTTCTGCAGTTTCACTTTCTCCTGTCATATCCCACGGCTTCTAAAAATGTTTCCTTCTCCATTCGCGATGTGCAACATTAAAACAACTGTCTTAGTGTTGCTTGATGAATTTTCCCATCCGTCAATCAAAAAACCGACTCAGAGCTTATTGAAGATTTTGCAACGGTTAGTAGTTTATCATACTCGTTATCTAATAATTTAGTTGATAGCGATTTCCTTCCAGGAATATGGTTTGCATAAGCAGGTCTCATTTTTCGCAAAATTTTAAAGTAAACAGAATCAACAACACTAAAGGGAATGTTACATCCAAAGAAAAACTGCGCCAGTGATTCGTTGATTTCATCTACTTCTGTTTGCGAAATTCGATCAACGAATTGAGAAATGGAGGGACTTTTTCCATAAAGATTAGGTCGTTTTCTGTTCTTCGACCCTAATATTGGTATTTCATCAGTGCTGGAGTGTAATGAAGTTGATGAGCCTGTTTGGGTGGACTCTGAAGAAGTGAGCAATTCATTGTTATTTCCCACCTATTGAAATACAGGTGATATTATAAAATATCGATATAATTTACCAGAATAAAGCAAAACTTACACTGGCACCAGTATCTTCATCATCTAAAAGTATGAGTTCGCTCGCATCAGAAACGGAGGCACTTGTATCATTTCGATCGAAATGACTTGATGCGTTCGAGTTTCCGCTGCTTACAATTTTGCAGACATTCCTTGAGTTACAAATGTAGAAAAATTAAAAAACAAAAGCCTTCATACACACGCACTAAATATTTACCTATGTGCTCTTAATCGGGCTTCGGCTGTGTTCTGGATGTTTTTTTTGCAGCTCGTACAAAAGGCAGCATGTTTATTGTTCACTTTGACTAACAAATAACCCAGTTCATCAAAAGCTTTGTTTTTCTTTCTTCCACTCATTTTTAACAGTTATTTTTAAGATGACATAGGCGCGATCGTACTTTTTTAGTTTGGCTTCGAGAATATTCGCAATCGATATCGACCGACCGCCTCTTATATCGAACTGATCTCTTTCAAAAGCTGTCTGTGCGGAGACCAACTTATGATTTACTGGTGTTGCCATTTAAGGCTTTAGGTGAACGATTACAAACTTTACATATTGTCTACATAGTCGACATTGTCGACGCATTTATGACATAGTCCACATTGTCGACGCATTTATGACATAGTCGACGCATTCTCGACGTAACGCTGTCGACAATCAAAGATGACGCGTCGTGGCCCATCACTGATCCTAAATACAGGCTAGACTTAGACACTGGATAGACATTAGCTAGACATTGGCTAGACACTGGCTAGGCACTGGCTAGATATTTGCTAGGCACTGGCAAGATACTGGCTAGACACTGGCTAGACACTGGCTAGATACTGGCTAGGCACTCAGCTAAACACTGGCTAGGCACTAGCTAGGCACTGGCAAGGCACTGGCTTGTCACTGGCTAGGCACTGAATAGAAACTGACTAGGCACCGGCTAGACACTGGCTAGACACTGGCAAGACACTGGCTAGACATGGGCTGACACTGGCCAAGACACTGGCTAGACACTGGCTAGCACTGGCAAGACACTGGCTAGACACTGGCTAGCACTACAGACACTGGCTAACTCTGGATAGACACTGGCTAGCACTATCTAGCACTGGCTAGACACTGGCTAAACACTGGCTAGCTTTGGCTAGCACTGGCTAGACTCTGGCTAGGCACTGGCTAGACTCTGGGTAGGCACTGGCTAGACAATGGATAGACACTGGCTAGCACTGGCTAGACGCATGCTGGACACATGTTAATCACAGGAAAAACTCAGGATAAAAACAAGATAGACACAGGCTTATTTCAGGAAAGACACACAACCTTATTATAAACTAAAATGAGGATAGACACAGGCTTAACGCTGGGATAGACACTTGCTAGACACAGGCTAGACATTGGCTAGACACTGGCTAGGTACTGGCTTGATATGGCTAGGCACTGGTTAGACACTGGCTAGGCACAGCCTTGTCAGTGGCTAGACACTGGCTAGACACTGGCTGGGCATTGGCTAGACCTTGGCGAGGCACTGGCTAGACATTGGCTAGACTTTTGGGCGAGGCACTGGCTAGGTACTGGCTTGATATGGCTAGGCACTGGTTAGAACTATGGCCTAGGCAGAGCCTTGTCAGTGGCAAGACACTGGCAAGACACGGGCTAGACATTGGCTAGACTTGGCAAGGAACACTGGCTAGATACTTTGGCTAGGCACTGGCTGAGCACTGGCTTGTCATTGGCTAGGCACTGGCTAGCATACTGACTAGGCACTGGCTAGACACTAACTAGGCACTGGCTGGGCACTGGCTAGGCACTGGCTGGGCATTGGCTAGGCACTGGCTGGGCACTGGCTAGACACTGGATAGAAACTGACTAGGCACCGGCTAGACACTGGCTAGACACTGGCTAGACACTGGCAAGACACTGGCTAGACATGGGCTAGGCTCTGGCTAGACACTCGATTGACACTGGCTAGCACTGGCTAGACGCAGGCTGGACACATGTTAGTCACAGGTAAAACACAGGATAAAAACAGGATAGACACAACCTTATTATAAACTAAAATTAGGATAGACACAGGCTAGACATTGGCTAGGAACTGGCTAGACACTGGCTAGACATTGGCTAGACTTTGGCTAGGCACTGGCTAGACATTGGCTTGTCTTTGGCGAGGGACTGGCTAGACATTGACTAGACTTTGGCGAGGCACTGGCTAGGCACTAGCTAAACACTGGCTAGGCACTAGCTAGGCACTGGCTAGGCACTGGCTTGTCACTGGCTAGGCACTGGATAGAAACTGACTAGGCACCGGCTAGACACTGGCTAGACACTGGCTAGACACTGGCAAGACACTGGCTAGACATGGGCTAGACACTGGCAGGACACTGGCTAGACACTGGCTAGCACTGGCAAGACACTGGCTAGACACTGGCTAGCACTGGCTAGACACTGGCTAACTCTGGATAGACACTGGCTAGCACTACCTAGCACTGGCTAAACACTGGCTAGCTTTGGCTAGCACTGGCTAGACTCTGGCTAGGCACTGGCTAGACTCTGGGTAGGCACTGGCTAGACAATGGATAGACACTGGCTAGCACTGGCTAGACGCATGCTGGACACATGTTAATCACAGGAAAAACTCAGGATAAAAACAAGATAGACACAGGCTTATTTCAGGAAAGACACAACCTTATTATAAACTAAAATGAGGATAGACACAGGCTTAACGCTGAGTAGACACTTGCTAGACACACGCTAGACATTGGCTAGACACTGGCTAGGCACAGCCTTGTCAGTGGCTAGACACTGGCTAGACACTGGCTAGACATTGGCTAACTGCACTGGCTAGACACTGGCTAGACTTTGGCGAGGCACTGGCTAGGTACTGGCTTGATATGGCTAGGCACTGGCTAGGCAGAGCCTTGTCAGTGGCAAGACACTGGCAAGACACGGGCTAGACATTGGCTAGACTTTGGCAAGGCACTGGCTAGATACTTGCTAGGCACTGGCTGAGCACTGGCTTGTCATTGGCAAGGCACTGGCTAGATACTGACTAGGCACTGGCTAGACACTAACTAGGCACTGGCTGGGCACTGGCTAGGCACTGGCAGGGCACTGGCTAGGCACTGGCTGGGCACTGGCTAGACACTGGCTAGACACTGGCAAGACACTGGCAAGACACTGGCTAGCACTGGATAGACACTGGCTTGCACTGGCCAGACACTGGCTAGCACTGGCCAGACACTGGCTAGCACTAGCTAGCACTGGCTAGACTCTGGCTAGGCTCTGGCTAGATACTCGATTGACACTGGCTGGACACATGTTAATCACAGGAAAAACTCAGGATAAAAACAAGATAGACACAGGCTTATTTCAGGAAAGACACAACCTTATTATAAACTAAAATGAGGATAGACACAGGCTTAACGCTGAGTAGACACTTGCTAGACACAGGCTAGACATTGGCTAGACACTGGCTAGGCACAGCCTTGTCAGTGGCTAGACACTGGCTAGACACTGGCTAGACATTGGCTAGACTTTGGCGAGGCACTGGCTAGACATTGGCTAGACTTTGGCGAGGCACTGGCTAGGTACTGGCTTGATATGGCTAGGCACTGGTTAGACACTGGCTAGGCAGAGCCTTGTCAGTGGCAAGACACTGGCAAGACACGGGCTAGACATTGGCTAGACTTTGGCAAGGCACTGGCTAGATACTTGCTAGGCACTGGCTGAGCACTGGCTTGTCATTGGCAAGGCACTGGCTAGATACTGACTAGGCACTGGCTAGACACTAACTAGGCACTGGCTGGGCACTGGCTAGGCACTGGCTGGGCACTGGCTAGGCACTGGCTGGGCACTGGCTAGGCACTGGCTGGGCACTGGCTAGACACTGGCTAGACACTGGCAAGACACTGGCAAGACACTGGCTAGCACTGGATAGACACTGGCTTGCACTGGCTAGACACTGGCTTGCACTGGCTAGACACTGGCTTGCACTGGCTAGACACTGGCTAGACACTGGCTAGCACTGGCTAGACACTGGCTAGACACTGGCCAGACACTGGCTAGCACTGGCCAGACACTGGCTAGCACTAGCTAGCACTGGCTAGACTCTGGCTAGGCTCTGGCTAGACACTCGATTGACACTGGCTGGACACATGTTAGTCACAGGTAAAACACAGGATAAAAACAGGATAGACACAGGCTTATTTCAGGATAGACACAACCTTATTATAAACTAAAATTAGGATAGACACAGGCTAGACATTGGCTAGGAACTGGCTAGACACTGGCTAGACATTGGCTAGACTTTGGCTAGGCACTGGCTAGACATTGGCTTGTCTTTGGCGAGGGACTGGCTAGACATTGGCTAGACTTTGGCGAGGCACTGGCTAGACACTTGCTAGACACTGGCTAGATACTTGCTAGGCACTGGCTAGATACTGGCTAGACACTGGCTAGATACTGGCTAGACACTGGCTAGGCATAAGCTAGACACTGGCTAGGCACTAGCTAGACATTGGCCAGACTTTGGCTAGGCACTGGCTAGATACTGGCTAGACACTGGCTAGGCACTGGCTATATGCTGAATAGGCACTGGTTAGACACTGACTAGGCAAAGGCCAGACACTGGATAGACACTGGCTAGGTACTGGCAAGACACTGGCTAGACATGGGCTAGGCACTGGCTAGACACTGGCTAGGCACTAGCTAGACACTGGCTAGGCACTAGCTAGACACTGGCTAGCACTGGCAAGACACTGGCTAGCACTGGCAAGACACTGGCTAGCACTGGCTTGACACTGGCTAGCACTGGCTAGACACTGGCTTGACTCTGGCTAGGCACTGGCTAGACTCTGTCTAGGCACTGGCTAGACTCTGGCTAGGCACTGGCTAGCATTGGCTAGAATCAGGCTGGACACATGATAGTCACAGGTAAAACACAGGATAAAAACAGGATAGACACAGGCTTGTTTCAGGATAGGCACAACCTTATTATAAACTAAAATTAGGATAGACACAGGCTTAACACTTGGTAGACACTTGCTAAACACAGGCTAGACATTGGCTAGGAACTGGCTAGAAACTGGCTAGACATTGGCTAGACTTTGGCTAGGCACTGGCTAGATACTGGCTAGGCACTGGCTAGCACTGGCTAGACACTGGCTAGCACTGGCTAGACACTGGCTATAAACTAGCTGGCTCTGGCTAGACACTGGCTAGACACAGTATAGACACAGTCTTGACACTGGCTAGAAACTAGCTAGATACAGGTAAGACACTAACTAGATACAGGAAAGACACATGGTAGACACAGGCAGAACACAGGATAAATACAGACACACTGGCTAGACACAGGATAGACACAGTCTTGAATCTGGCTAGTCACTGGCTAGACACTCGCAAGACATTGGCTAGGCACTGGCTAGTCACTGGCTAGCAGTGGATAGACACTGTCTAGACGCAGGCTAGACACAGTATAGACACTTCTTTGACACTGGCTAGTCACTGGCAAGACACTGGCTAGACTTTGGCTAGGCACAGGCTTGATACTTGCTAAGCACTGGCTAGACACTGGCTAGGTACCGGCTAGACACTGGCTAGCACTGGCTAGACACTGGCTAGGCACTGGCTAGACACTGGCTAGGCACTGGCTAGACACTGGATAGGCACTAGCTAGACACTGGCTAGGCACTGGCTAGACGCAGGCTGGACACTGGCTAGGCACTGGCTAGACGCAGGCTGGACACTGGCTAGGCACTGGCTAGACACTGGCTAGGCACCGGCTAGACTCTGGCTAGGCACTGGCTAGACTCTGGCTAGGCACTGGCTTGATACTTGCTAGATACTGGCTGGGCACTGACTAGACACTGGCTAGGCACTGGCTATATACTGGATAGACAATGGCTAGACACAGACTGGACACATGCTATATACCGGCAAGACACTGGCTAGACACAGGCTGGACACATGCTAGATACCGGCTAGACACTGGCTATATACTGGATAGACAATGGCTAGACACAGGCTAGACACATGGTATTCACAGGCAAAACACTGTATAAAAACTGACTAGACACAGGCTTATTTCAGGCCAGACACAACATAATTACAGACTAGACATAGGATAAACACAGGTTATACACTAGCTAGACACTTGCTAGACACAGGCTAGACATTAGCTAGAAACTAAGTAAACACTTGCTTGACACAGTCTTGACACTGGCTAGTCACTGGCTGGACACTGGCTAGACATTGGCTAGACTTTGGCTAGGCACTGGCTAGACATTGGCTAGACTTTGGCTAGGCACTAGCTAGACATTGGCTAGACTTTGGCGAGACACTGGCTAGATACTGGCTAGATACTGGCTGGGCCCTGACTAGACACTGGCTAGGCACTGGCTAGACACTTGCTAGGCACTGGATAGACACTGGCTAGGCACAGCCTTGACACTGGCGCGACATGGGCTAGAGTTTGGCTAGGTACTGGCTAGATACTTGCAAGGCACTGGCTATACACTGGCTAGGCACTGGCTAGACACTGGCTAGCACTTGCTGGGCACTGGCTAGACGCTGGCTAGCATTGGCTAGACACTGGCTAGCACTGGCTAGACACTGGCTAGCACTGGCTAGACATTGTCTTTACACAGGCTAGACACAGGCTAGACACAGGATAGACACAGTTTTGACACTGGCTAGTCACTGGCAAGACACTGGCTAGACATTGGCTAGACTTTGGCTAGGCACTGCCTAGATACTTGATAGGCACTGGCTAGACACTGGCTAGGCACTGGATAGACACTGGCTAGGCACTGGCTAGATACTGGCTAGACACAGGCTGCACACATGCTATATAGCAGCAAGACACTGGCTAGACACAGGCTGGACACATGCTATATACCGGCTAGACACTGGCTATATACTGGATAGACAATGGCTAGACACAGGCTAGACCGATGGTAGACACAGGCAAAACACAGGATGAAAACTAGCTAGACACAGGCTTATTTCATGATAGACACACCTTATTATAGGCTAGACATAGGAAAGACACAGGCAAGACACAATCTAGACACAGGCTAGACACATGCTAGACACAGTCTAATTACAGGCAGGATAGACAGTCTGGACAGGCAACACAGAGGCTAGACGCAAGCTCGACAGGCAGTGTGGACAGGCTAAACGCAAGATCGACGGGCAGTGTGGACAAGCTAGATATAAAGTCTATACATAGGGTAGACAAAGGCTAGACACACGCTAAACACAGGCTAGAAACAGACTTGACACAGGCTAGACACTGTGTAGACAGAGGTTAGACAAAGATTCGACAGATGGTCTGGACACGCGAGACACAGACTAGACAAAGGCTAGGCACACTCCAGTAACAGGCAAGACACAGGCGTGACACAATCGTGACACAGGCTATAAACCATCAAGGCACCAGCTAGACACAGACTCGACAGACTCTCTGGCTCGGTAGACAATCTGAACAGGCGAAACAAAGGCTATACACAGGCAACCTAAGTAAAGGCAATACATAGGATAGACACCGGTTTGCTAGAACCGGCTAGACATTGGCTTGACACTGGCAAGACAATGGCTAGACACAGGCTAGACACAACCTTATTATAGACAAGACATAGGATAGACACAGGCTTGACATTGGCTAGGCACTGGCTAGACACTGGCTAGACACAGGATAGACACAGGCTTGACACTGGCTAGAAAAAGGCTTGAAATTCGCTAGACATTTGCAACGCACTCGCTAGACACTTGTTGGGCACCGGCTAGACACTGGCTAGATACTAGCTAGCAGTGGATAGACACTGCCTAGGCACTGGCTTGACATTGGCTAGCACTGGCTAGACACTGACTAGACACTGACTAGACACTGTCTAGCACTGGATAGACACTGGCTAGCACTGGTTAGACACTGGCTAGCACTGGATAGAAACTGTCTAGACACAGGCTAGACACAGGATAGACACAGAATAGACACAGTCTTAACACTGGCTAGACACTGGCTAGGAAGTGGATAGACACTGGCTATGCACTGGCTAAACACTGGCTAGACACTGGCTATGCACTGGCTAAACACTGGATTGGCACTGGCTAGTCACTGGCTAGGCTCTGGCTAGTCACTGGCTAGCACTTGCTAGACGCAGGCTGGACACATGGTAGTCACAGGTAAGACACAGGCTTATTTCAGGCTAGACACAACCTTATTATAGGGTTGACATAAGATAAACACAGGTAAGACACTAGCTAGATACAGGCTAGACACAGGCTAGACACAAGGTAGACACAGGAATAAAACAGGATAGAAACAGACTAGACACAGGCTTATTTTAGGATAGACAAATCCTTATTATAAAGTTGACATAGGATAGACACAGGCTTAACTCTGGGTAGACACTAGCTAGACACTTGCTAGACACAGGCTAGACACAGGCTAGACACAGGCTAGACATAGGCTAGATACTGGCTAGGAACTGGCTAGACACAGGATAGACACAAGCTTTACACTAGATAGACACTGGCTAGACACAGGCTAGACATTGGCTAGGCACTGGCTAGAGACAGGCTAGACACAGGATAGACAGAGTCTTAACACTGGCTAGACACTTGCTAGAGACTGGCTAGACACTGGCTAGACACTGGCTAGATACTGGCTACGCACTGGCTAGACACTGGATAGACGCAGGCTGGACACATGGTAGTCACAGGCAAAACACAGGATTAAAAAAAGCTAAACAAAGGTTTATTTCAGGCTAGACACATCCTGATTACAGGCTTGACTTATGATAGACACAGGATAGACACATTCTTGACACTGGCTAGTTACTGGCTAGACACTGGCTAGACATTGCCTTGACTTTGGCTAGGCACTGGCTAGACACTAGGTAGACACTTGTTAGACGCGGGCTAGACATTGGCTAGGCAATGGCTAGAGACAGGCTAGACTTAGTATAGATACAGGCTTGACACTGGCTAGAGACTAGCTAGACACTGGCTGGACACAGGCTAGACCTTGGCTAGGCACTGTCTAGATACTTGCTAGGCATTGGCTAGATACTGGCTAGGCATTGGCTAGATACTGGCTAGACACAGGCTAGACACAGTATTGACACTGGTTAGACACTGGCTAGGCACTGCCTAGACCTTGGCTAGGCACTGGCTAGACACTGGCACTGGTTAGACACTAGCTAGGCACTGGTTAGACACTAGCTAGGCACTGGCTAGTTACTTGCTAGGCACTGGCTAGTTACTGGCTAGACACTGGCAAGGTATTGGCTAGAAGGGGGCTGAAAACATGGTAGTCACAGGCAAAACACAGGAGTAAAACAGGCTAGACACAGGCTTATTTCAGGCTAGACACATCCTAAATACAGGCTAGACTTAGACACTGGATAGACATTAGCTAGACATTGGCTAGACTTTGGCTAGGCACTGGCTAGATATTTGCTAGGCACTGGCAAGATACTGGCTAGACACTGGCTAGACACTAGCTAGATACTGGCTAGGCACTAGCTAAACACTGGCTAGGCACTAGCTAGACACTGGCTAGACACTGGCAAGACACTGGCTAGACATGGGCTAGACACTGGCAAGATACTGGCTAGACACTGGCTAGCACTGGCAAGACACTGGCTAGACACTGGCTAGCACTGGCTAGACACTGGCTAACTCTGGATAGACACTGGCTAGCACTATCTAGCACTGGCTAGACACTGGCTAAACACTGGCTAGCTTTGGCTAGCACTGGCTAGACTCTAGCTAGGAAGTGGCTAGCACTGGATAGAAACTGTCTAGACACAGGCTAGACACAGGATAGACACAGAATAGACACAGTCTTAACACTGGCTAGACACTGGCTAGACACTGGATAGACACTGGCTATGCACTGGCTAAACACTGGCTAGACACTGGCTATGCACTGGCTAAACACTGGATTGGCACTGGCTAGTCACTGGCTAGGCTCTGGCTAGTCACTGGCTAGCACTTGCTAGACGCAGGCTGGACACATGGTAGTCACAGGTAAGACACAGGCTTATTTCAGGCTAGACACAACCTTATTATAGGGTTGACATAAGATAAACACAGGTAAGACACTAGCTAGATACAGGCTAGACACAGGCTAGACACAGGAAGGAAACACAGGATAGAAACAGACTAGACACAGGCTTATTTTAGGATAGACAAATCCTTATTATAAAGTTGACATAGGATAGACACAGGCTTAACTCTGGGTAGACACTAGCTAGACACTTGTTAGACACAGGCTAGACACAGGCTAGAACACTGGCTAGAACTGGCTAGAACTGGCTAGACACAGGATAGACACAAGCTTTACACTAGATAGACACTGGCTAGACACAGGCTAGACATTGGCTAGGCACTGGCTAGAGACAGGCTAGACACAGGATAGACAGAGTCTTAACACTGGCTAGACACTTGCTAGACACTGGCTAGACACTGGCTAGACACTGGCTAGATACTGGCTACGCACTGGCTAGACACTGGATAGACGCAGGCTGGACACATGGTAGTCACAGGCAAAACACAGGATTAAAAAAAGCTAAACAAAGGTTTATTTCAGGCTAGACACATCCTGATTACAGGCTAGACTTATGATAGACACAGGATAGACACATTCTTGACACTGGCTAGTCACTGGCTAGACACTGGCTAGACATTGCCTTGACTTTGGCTAGGCACTGGCTAGACACTAGGTAGACACTTGTTAGACGCGGGCTAGACATTGGCTAGGCAATGGCTAGAGACAGGCTAGACTTAGTATAGATACAGGCTTGACACTGGCTAGAGACTAGCTAGACACTGGCTAGACACAGGCTAGACCTTGGCTAGGCACTGGCTAGATACTTGCTAGGCATTGGCTAGATACTGGCTAGGCATTGGCTAGATACTGGCTAGGCATTGGCTAGATACTGGCTAGACACAGGCTAGACACAGTATTGACACTGGTTAGACACTGGCTAGGCACTGGCTAGACCTTGGCTAGGCACTGGCTAGATACTTGCTAGGCACTGGCTAGACACTGGCTAGGCACTGGCTAGACACTGGCATAGGCACTGGTTAGACACTAGCTATTTATTTAATTAATTTAAAGTCAACTAAATTCAGTCGACTGAATTGACAACAAGACATTAATAATTTATAATGTGAAAAATGTATAAAAAATTTTAAGCATAAAGTTTTAAAAGATCTTAGATAATTTTAAATTTATTAAATTTAATTTTAAATTAATTTAATTTAATTTAATTTAATTTAATCTGGGATAGACAAAGATATAACCGATCCAACATTTGTTGCAAAGAATTGGGGAAAACCCAGAAAAACCCAATCAGATCAGAAGAGTTAATAGTATTAGTTAAAGTTAGTATATGTTAAGACACGCCCAACCGACCGAGGGGCAGTGTCATAAACGCGAGCATGCAGAATAGAAGCTAAGAAAAAGAAAAAATAGACAGGCGTTTCGAGGAAAATTTAACTTCTACCAAGGTAGGACAAAAGTTTCAATTTCAGGGCTAGTACAGAGTTTGTATTTGTTAATATGAAGGAGTACTTATTAAAATCAGAACATAATACCCTGAATGGTTCATGCAGGGCATAGTTCGATCTACAATTAGGAAGAGTTAGTGGTAAGAAGTTACGGGTAATTCTACATGGGACAGCGAAGTTTAACTGGCTAACAAGGTCAACACTCTCAACGTCGCCTTGGATAAGGTTATTCATAAAAACTACACCAAGCATAGTTCTACGGTTAGCTAAGGAGGGTAAATTAAGTAATCTAAGTCTATTTGCATAAGGAGGAAGTCTTACATCTACATCCCAGTTCAGACCTCGCAAGGCGAAAATTAAAAAGTTCTTTTGCACGGATTCAATGCGGTCCCTGTGAATCGAGTACTGAGGACACCAAACGCATGATCCGTACTCCAAAATTGGACGAACAAGTGAGGTATAAAGGGTCTTTGTTAGATAAGGATCGTCAAACTCCTTAGACCATCGCTTAATAAAGCCAAGCATTCCCATAGCCTTATTGACCATAGTAGAAATATGTTCCGAAAACTTAAGTTTACGGTCTAGACGGATACCAAGATCGTCAACTAAGGCAATTCTTTCTAAGGCACAACCACAAAGTGTATAGGATACCAACTCAGGGCTGGTTCGGTAGAATGTCATCAGCTTGCATTTAGAACTATTCAGAATTAATAAATTTGCACGGCACCATGATTGAAAACTATCTAGGTCAGCTTGTAAGTAAGAGTGACAGAAGGCATCTTTAAATTGAAAACACAGCTTAACATCATCTGCATACATAAGAGTGCGAGCAGATCGAATGACAAGCGGAAGGTCATTGATGAAAAGAGTGAATAGAAGGGGACCTAAATGGCTCCCCTGAGGAACACCAGAGGTGGCATGAAGTGGGTTTGAAAGGCAATCTTTAAAAAGTACCATTTGGGTTCTGTCAGTCAGATAACTAACAATCCAACTAAGAAGTTTAGGCGAGAAACCAAGAAGTTCAAGCTTTACTGCAAGGAGGGAATGATTTACTGAGTCAAAAGCTTTACTGAAATCAGTATAAATGACATCAGTTTGAAGATTTTGCTGAAATCCCTGTACCACAAAGGATGTCAGCTCAAGTAAATTTGTCGTAGTGGAACGACGTTTGATGAATCCGTGTTGGCAAGGGGAAATGATGGATCTACAAAAGTGTTGCAAGTGCGGGGTTAAGACATTCTCGAAGAATTTAGGTATGGCCGAAAGCTTAGAGATGCCTCTATAGTTAGTTGCATCCGACTTGCTGCCCTTTTTGAGTAAGGGAATAATGAATGATTCCTTCCAAATGGAAGGAAAAAAGAAGTTTCTAAGGACAGCGAGAATAGTTTTAGCAATGGCTTACTCAGGGAATTAGCACAGAACCGTAGTACGCACGCGGGAATTCCGTCGGGGCCTGGCGAGTAAAGTGGTGTAACTAAGTGAAGATCCCTAGCGATTGAACTTTCATTCAAAAGTGGAGTGAAGATACCATTCGAACTTGGGATATTATAAGGATATGACTGAGAATTTTGGGTAGCAGGTAAATAAGTAGTTTGAAAAAACCTTGCAAACATATCGGCCATGGCCTGATCCGTGTCTGCAATAGCATTTTCAAATTCCAATTTACATGGAAAAGCCGCTGATTTACGCTTCATGTTAACAAAATTATAAAACTGTTTGGGGTTTTGAAAGAACTGAGCCCTACAACGGTTTAAATAATTTTTATAGCACTTAGCGTTAAGCACGGTGAAATTTGACCGAGCAGTTAAATAGTGAGAAAAGACTAAAGAAGAGTGTTTAAGTTTATATTTTTTAAATAAGGCGTTCTTTAAATTCTTTAGGCGTGACAGCTCTTTTGTAAACCACGGGGGCTTACTTGAGGCTGTCGGATAGAAACTCGGAACACATATTTCAAAAAATGAATTAATGGTGCTATAAAAGATTTTTATGGCTACTGCCATATCAGTGCACAGGTGAAGATTAGACCAGTCAAAGGTAGAAATAAGGTTATTTAATAATAGAAAGTCTGCTTTTCTGAAACAGCGCACACGCTTACTATTAGTGTTACTATTAGTCAACGAATAATATCCCAAATCGAAATTGACTTCGAGGGTGGGATGGTAAGGATCTTCAGGTACAGAGAGGGGTTGAGCCCTATTTAGAATGACCTTAGATGGATCAGAAACGAAACATAGATCCAGCGATCTTTTCATGGAGTTAAGAACATGATTGACCTGCGACAATGACATGTCAAACAGTCCATCGAAAAGATCGTGCTGCTGGGAAGGCAATAGAGAATATTCCTCAGGACTAGGTGTCCAATTGCAGTCAGGAATATTAAAGTCCCCAAGGACTATGAACTGATCCCTGTCTGATAACAGGTTAAAAACAGTCTTAATTGCAGACAAATGCTGCGAATAGACTGATGATTCCGATGACGGCGGAATATAGGAGCAGGTTATATATAAGAAAAAACCGGGAAGGTGTAGTTTTACACAAATAAATTCAATATCATATTGAACATCCGGCTGTATAAAATCTGATGTAATGGTGGAGTCTACTGCAACAAGAACGCCACCACCACGTCGATCAGTTCTATCACGCCTGTAAATAGTGTACTTACTTGGTAAAACCTCGGAGCTTAAGATCTCCGGTTTTAACCAAGTTTCCGTTAACACCAAAAACTGAGAGGTAAATGAAAGACTATTAAGAAAGAAAGTTGAAAGTTTGCTACGAAGGCCTCTTACATTTTGATAGGAGAAAGAAAGATTAAAATTTAGTTTTTTGTCGTCTTATTGGGCGCAGTGGTCTGGTTTGGCAAAGTAAGTCTAATCGGAGGCCGATTCTTTTTTTTCTTTGCCACGAATTCTTTAACCACGATATGAGCTGGCCAAAAATCAGCAGTGCATATGTGGTTAAAGCATTCGTTAGGGACACAAAGTTTAAAGGATGATACGTCCCGTTCATAAGAGAACTTGAATTTTTCCACCTTAATCTCAGCGGCTTGTATTTTGGCTTGAATAAAAGCCATAACATCATCAGATGTGAGATCAGGGGCAAGCCTGGAAACAAAGATTTGTTTCCTCGGGGGAATCCCTACAAGAGGCTTGGGCACCACTGATAAAGAAGCAGTGGTTGTTGCCCTGGGTGAAGCAGACACAGGTATTGAAGCTATAGCAGGTGTTAAAATGGTAGGCATTTTTGGCGTCACTGGCTGCGAAGACTCACTGTTGGCACATTCGGGAACCGAATTTTTCTGAGCCGCCGATCTCGTTACCACAGATGTGGTGACCGGTATCAACGGCTGTGTCAACGGAGTACTAGGCTGAGCTACGTTTGGTGGCGGAACAGCAGCAGACATGGTCTCTTCCTTACGCGTTGATTTTTTGCGCTTTGGGGACTCATTTAACAGCTGAAGGCCATTGAAGTCCGAGTCCAGCTTAGAGAACTGTTTAGATAGAGTACGAAAACCACTAAACAATTCTTTAAAGCCTTTCCGTGTCTGCCGCATGAAAGCTCTCATTTCATTTTGCACCTCACGACACTCCTCGCAACAATAGTGTAGCCCAATGCGCTTAGCCAAAGCATCGGCAGTTGAACCAGTGACGTTGACACATTTGGCATGTACAACATTATCACATAGCCAACATAAGATGCTTGGCTGAGCACACGTAATTTCACCTTTGCAGGTTTTAACAGCACAAATAAGATGTCCTTCCATTATAATGAGACACCACTGTAAAAGAGTAGCCAAATAAAACGTTAACGAAAAAACTAAGAGCAAACTACGTACGAAAAAGAGAGCAAATGCTAAGTAGGCGAGAGCGTTAGCTGTCGTTACAGTAACTGCAACAACAAATGCACAGCGCAGACGAAAGAAGGAGAGAGAGAGCGAACAGAAGAGAGTAAGCGCGCTCACGACAGAATCTAAAAATAGATCAAGCTACCAAGCAATGCAACAACAAAGCTACAAAGAGTTGATGTAAACAAAGAAGCAAATTGCAAACAAATTACCAAATTACCAAACGCAAATGTTTGACTAATTTAATAGAAAAGCACTCGCGAGTGAACAGATTCTGCAGCAAAAGAATAAGGAAAAACACTTCAAGAAGTATTAGTAGGCTTTTGTTACAGAGAACACCGGTTGTTCAAAGAAATAAAGAAACTTCGGGGAGCAAAAGAAAAACGCGTCTGTTCACTTGAAGAGAAAGCTAGACACTGGCTAGGCAGAGCCTTGTCAGAGCAAGGCAAACATAGACTTGGCAAGGCACATTGGCTAGATACTGCGCTAGGCACTGGCTGAGCACTGGCTTGTCATTGGCTAGGCACTGGCTAGATACTGACTAGGCACTGGCTAGACACTAACTAGGCACTGGCTGGGCACTGGCTAGGCACTGGCTGGGCACTGGCTAGGCACTGGCTGGGCACTGGCTAGACACTGGCTAGACACTGGCAAGACACTGGCAAGACACTGGCTAGCACTGGATAGACACTGGCTTGCACTGGCTAGACACTGGCTTGCACTGGCTAGACACTGGCTAGCACTGTCTAGACACTGGCTAGACACTGGCCAGACACTGGCTAGCACTAGCTAGCACTGGCTAGACTCTGGCTAGACACTCGATTGACACTGGCTAGCACTGGCTAGACGCAGGCTGGACACATGTTAGTCAGGGTAAAAAACACAGGATAAAAAAGGATAGACACAGGCTTATTTCACGATAGACACAACCTTATTATAAACTAAAATTAGGATAGACACAGGCTAGACATTGGCTAGGAACTGGCTAGACACTGGCTAGACATTGGCTAGACTTTGGCTAGGCACTGGCTAGACATTGGCTTGTCTTTGGCGGGGACTGGCTAGACATTGGCTAGACTTTGGCGAGGCACTGGCTAGACACTTGCTAGACACTGGCTAGGCACAGCCTTAACACTGGCTAGCCACTGGCAAGACACTGGATAGACATTGGCTAGACTTTGGCTCAGGCACTGGCTAGATACTTGCTAGGCACTGGCTAGATACTTGCTAGGCACTGGCTAGATACTGGCTAGACACTGGCTAGATACTGGCTAGACACTGGCTAGGCATAAGCTGGACACTGGCTAGGCACTAGCTAGACATTGGCCAGACTTTGCCTAGGCACTGGCTAGATACTTGCTAGGCACTGGCTAAGATACTGGCTAGACACTGGCTAGGCACTGGCTATATGCTGAATAGGCACTGGTTAGACACTGACTAGGCAAAGGCCAGACACTGGATAGACACTGGCTAGGTACTGGCAAGACACGACTAGACATGGGCTAGGCACTGGCGACACGGCCGCTAGACACTGGCTAGGCTAGGCACTGGCTAGCACTGGCAAGGCACTGGCTGAGCACTGGCTAGACACTGGCAAGCACTGGCTAGCACTGGCTTGACTCTAGGCACTGGCTAGACACCTGGCTAGACACTGGACATAGGCAGGCACTGACTGGAAAATCAGTCTGAACACAGGATAGACACAGGTGAGACTGGATAAAAATAGGATAGACACAGGCTTGTTTCAGGATAGGCACAACCTTATTATAAACTAAATTAGGATAAGTACAAGGCTTAACACTCTAGTGAACTTGCTAAACGCAGGCTAGACATTGGCTAGGGAACTGGCTAGGCACTGGCTAGGCACTGGCTAGACTCTGGCTAGGCACTGGCTAGATGCTGGCTAGGCACTGGCTAGCACTGGCTAGAAACTAGCTAGATACAGGTAAGACACTGTCTAGACGCAGGCTAGACACAGGATAGACACTTCTTTGGCACTGTGCCGTCACTGGTAGACACTGGCTAGACTTTGGCTGAGCACAGGCTTGATGGCACTTTGCTAAGCACTGGCTGAACACTGGCTAGGTACCACGGCTAGACACTGGCTAGCACTGGCTAGACACTGGCTAGGCACTGGCTAGACACTGTCTTTTTTACACAGGCTAGACATGGGATAGACAGAGTCTTGACACTGGCTAGAAACTGGCTAGACTTTTTGGCTAGGCACTGGACTGAGATACTTGCTTTTTGGCAATGGCTAGACACTGCCAAGGCACTGGCTAGACACTGGCTAGGCACTGGCTAGACACTGGCTAGGCACTGGCTAGACATAGGCTGCTGGACACTGGCTAGGCAC
>JAECXB010000411.1:0-10311 GCA_018151435.1 Zaprionus africanus | reverse complement strand
GTTCACGACGCGTGTGCATGCCTTTCAAATTAGTCAAACTAATCTTTGTTTGCTAATTTTATATTTTTGTGCATTGGTTCTGCTCCTCTGGTGCTCTGTTTACATCTTTACTCTTTTCGGTAAGCAACGTTTGTTGTTAGTGGCTCACCGCTATTACTCTCTTTCTTATCTATCCTAATTCTTTGAGCGCGCCTAAGCATCTCTCACGCTTTGTCCGCTCTCTCTACTGCACTTCTTTGAGCGCGCCTAAGCATCTCTCACGCTTTGCTGCTCTTTCTCGACTGCACTGTTGTTGTTTGATCGTTTCTGCTCTCTTTGCTCTCTGCCTTTTGCGCGCGCCAATTTCTTTTTCTTGCGCACATACCTCTTTTTCTTGTTTTTGTTTTGTTTTCTTTGCGGCTGTTTTTATTTGTTACAGTAGGTGTCCCCTATAATGGACGCATTGATTTGCTTTAAAAAATCCTGCCTTAAGCAGGTGACGGCTGCCCAGCCAAGCATTTCGTGTTGGCTATGTGATAACGTAGTACACGCGAAGTGTGCCGGTTTTTTCTGGCACGACGGCTGATGCCGTAGCCAAGCGCACTGGTCTTCAGTCTTTCCTTCCATTTGGAAGGCATCTTTCATTATTCCCTTGCTTAAAAAGGGCAGCAAGTCTGATGCAAGCAATTATAGAGGTATCTCTAAATTGTCGGCTATACCCAAACTTTTCGAGAATGTCATAACTCCTCACTTGCAACATTTCTGTAGATCCGTTATCTCACCATTTCAACACGGATTCATTAAAAGTCGTTCTACTACGACAAACTTGCTTGAGCTGACATCCTTCGTGGTAAAAAGGATTTCAGGAAAATCTTCAGACTGATGTTATTTATACTGATTTCAGTAAAGCTTTTGACTCAGTAAATCATTCCCTTTTGGCACATAAGCTTGACCTTCTAGGTTTTTCACCAAAACTACTTAGTTGGATTGTAAGCTATCTGACTGACAGAACTCAAAGAGTCCTCTTTAAAACCACCCTTTCAAACCCAATTCATGCCACATCTGGTGTTCCTCAAGGGAGTCATCTTGGTCCCCTACTTTTTACGCTTTTCATCAATGACCTCCCCTGGTCATACGTAACTCCCGTACTCTTATGTATGCGGATGATGTTAAGCTTTGCTACCAATTTAAAGACGACCACTGTCACTCAAACTTACAAACCGACCTAAATAGTTTCAATTCTTGGTGTTGTGCCAATTTCTTAAACCTGAACAGCTCTAAATGCAAGCTGATGACATTCTCTCGAGCCAGTCCGAAGTTTGCTTCTTATACTCTTTGTGGTTGTGCCTTGGAAAGAATCACCCTAGTTGATGATCTGGGGGTCTGGTTGGACCGAAAACTAAAGTTTTCAAGTCATATAACTAATATGGTCAATAAAGCCATGGGTGTCCTAGGCTTTATCAAGAGATGGTCTAAGGAGTTCGACGATCCTTATATTACAAAGACCCTTTACGTTTCACTTGTTCGTCCTATTCTCGAATACGGTTCATGCGTATGGTGTCCCCAGTACACTATTCATAAGGAACGCATCGAATCTGTACAGAGGAATTTCTTACTTTTTTGCCTTACGCGGCCTTAACTGGGATGAAAATTTGAGACTGCCTTCCTATAATAGTAGACTTCTGCTACTAAATCTGCCTTCCCTAACTAACCGCAGAACCATGCTAGGGGTCGTATTTATTAACAACCTTATGCAAGGTGACATTGATAGTGAGGCCTTGGTAAGGCAGCTACACTTCTCTGTTCCTTGCAGAAGTACTCGCTATTTCCTTCCACTAACACTTCCTTATTGTAGATCGAACTATGCACTGCATGATCCTTTCAGGGTATTATGTTCGGACTACAATAAGCTCCAACACGTCATAGCTAGCACTAACACTATCGCTGCTATGAAGTCCTTAATTCTTTCCTATCTAGCACGTAATTAGTAATTAGTATTAATCTTCCTCGATATTCTATTCCTATTTGCATGCCGCGTTCTATCGCCTCTTTTTTTTAGAACTTCTCCCCGCGTTTCTATTCGCGTTTGTATTCGCGTTTCTATTCGCGTTTCTATTCGTGTTTCTACCGCGTTTCCGGGTCGTCCGTTATGCGACAGTGCCTCTCGGTCGGTTAGGCGGGAGGTGGACTTCGTTTGGGTTCCGCGCGCAACAAGCATCGGCTTGGTGTCGTTGGACCACTTGCTAATACAGCCATTGTATTCAACGTCCAAAAAAAAAAAAAAAAAAAAACTTATGGAGAACTTTTCCACGTTACTAACTTAAGTTTTTATAAACATGTTATCGAAGAAGAATTAAAGTACGTGAAGGATAGAAACATCAGTGTAGATTGGGATTTTTATTTGAACTTAAAATTAGCCAGTTCCCTTTTTTCCAACTTGCGCCACATAAAATAATAAAACGAGGTATTAATGAACTAGGCACCATTTTTAAATGGAAATCAGGTACACCAGATCACAATCACTTAATCACACTTCAAAACAAAATCAATGACTTGGTCGAAAACAACAATAAGCAAAACCAAATCAATTCTGCAATTTTTAAAGAAATTCAAAAAGTAACCAATTTATTAGAAAACTCAAAATTAGATGAAGTATTTGCTATGAAAAAACAGAGATTAAAACTGCTGTCATCCGACTTACAAAATCTGCGAGACGCAATAACATTTTCAAAAGCCAATATTTTGTATTCAAAAATTCTAAACAATCACGATGTGGCAGACATATTTACACACGAAAAATTTAACATAACTATAATAGACCTAATGGATGTTTCTACTTTTTCAATTATATCGCACAAAGGTTTAATCATATATTACATAAAATATCCCATTGTAAAACATAGTTGTAAGTTTTTTCACGCCAAAGCCATTTCTCAAACAAACGGTAAATTAATTATCGACGACAAAGTTGCTAAATGCAACGACACTTATTACCCAATAAAAACTTTCAAAAAAGAAACATACAATAATTTTGGTCAAATTCAAGAAAACGACAATTGCTTTGTAGATATGCTTAATAAAAAATATGCAGTTTGCAAGAAAATCAAAGTAAAAAACAAACCCGTAGAAATTATTACAGACGGAGTTCTTCTAGTGTCCGGTTCAAACTATATCAACCACACATTTGTTACAGGCATTTATTTAGTTACCTTTCAAGTCATTGTTGACATTAATAATATAAATTATACCAATAATAAACAAAAACTGTTGAACTATTTCGAAAACAATAGATTTAATAATTATCTAATACGAGTATCAGAATATTTACAAAGCAACAATTCCGAACTTAAATTTCAAAATACAAATATATTATCATAAATTATTGTGGGACTTGGGTTAAGTTTAGTCCCAGTTGTTGTGTAAAATACACGTAAGTTTTTAATATTAAATTACTCGTAAATAGTTTTATTTTTAATACTTCAATGTATATTTCTTATACTTTGTTCATTATTTTAATTTTAGTTAATCGTCTTATTCTTAAATATCGTCGTTATTTATTAATTGATTGAGCGTCAGCCTTCCTCTCTCACGTCGTAACTCGTCACGTCTTTACTCTTCGCGTCTTCACACAGAACTCTTCTCTCTTCTTCTTCTTAATCTACGTCATTGCCAGTCCGTCGACTGTTGCTTAGGCCATCTGACTCGGCGTTGCCAGATCATTCCCACATTATTATACCACTTAAGCATAATCTTGACAAATCATTCTCAACGCCTCATATTTCGCTATTGTAAATAGTTCCCATTGAGTCTTGATTCTCAACTCTTCATATTTCGCTATTGTAAACAATTCCCATTGAGCCTTGATTAACTCTTCTTTGAATCAATAAACCACCCACGCAGCCTAAAAGCCTAGTGTGCAAAACACTTATTTGTAAACAAATCTTCCTTCGTCCAAAGTCCAAATTGCATCACGAGCTTTAAGCTTTAGCTCGATCAGAAGAAGTTTTGACATCTTCAAAGGCCACTTCGGCCTCAGAACAATATTGTAACTTCAGTCTTAATTTTGTAACCACAAGAAACGGAGTCGTTCTCCACAAATAAAAAATATGTTTTTTTCGAAGTCCTACAAACGGTTCGATTAATTGGCGCCCAACGTGGGGCTCGCGTTAAATTTTTCCGGTCGAATCACGCATAAAAGGATTAACGATATCCTTAAGTGATTTGCTAGTGAAAAAAAAAAAGGAATTAACAACCATAATTCCCAAGTGTCGCGAAAGACCAGTTTCTGTGTTACAAAAAGAGCAAATATCTCTTTAAGAACTCATTTATTTAAAAGAGAGGAACCTTGAAGAAAATAAAAAGGTGTCCAAGAAAAAAAGCAAATATTTAAAAACGCTCTTTAAAAACTTAAAAGTGTTACTCAAACAAACCCAAACTAATTGACAAACATCAAAAGTGTGCCGTAGTGCTACTCAAAAATAACCCAAACTTAACCCAAGAAGGAAGACACCCACCCACAACGAGAAGGAAGACCCTTACAGCAAGAAGGAAGACATCTACGTGAGCTTCAATAAACTTTATCTATTTTGTTATTGTATTATTAAATTAAGCTGGTAGACCTAATAAGCGGTTTTTCAAAATTAAAAATGGCTAATAATTTGACAGCAGACATAATTGCAGAATTAAGGTTACAATTAAATAACAATTCCAACCCAGTTCAAGAGTATCAACCTACTCAAAGTCATTCGACGTGATCAAATCGATACCAGAATTTGGAGGTAGTTATGTTAGTTGGTGCGAAGCAGCGTGCTCCGCCATGAAGCTATATAAAGAAGGTAGCCGAAAATATGCAGGTGCCTTAACAATCTTAAGAAACAAGATAACAGGAAAGGCAAATGATACTTTAACCAACCATGGTACAGAACTTAACTTTGACGCGATACTTGTGCGATTGGACTTCGCTTATAGTGATAGGCGTCCAATTCATATAATTGAACAAGAACTTAGTTTCTTAAGGCAAGGCAATATGACAGTTCTTGAGTATTACAATTTGGTTAATAAGAAATTAACCCTATTAATTTACAAAACAATTATGACATATGGCAACAAAACCGATGTTATAAATGAAATGAACTCTAAAAACGCATTACGAATTTTCATTACAGACCTGAACGGCAATCTTTCTGAAGTTTTGTTTTCTATTAAACCAGAAAACCTATCAAATGCATTAGCTAAAGCCCAAGAGCTCGAGGCTAACTCGCTCGCTCGCTCTCACCCAATAAATAACTCAAATCCTAAGACTCAAAAAAGAAGTTTGAAAAACCAGATCAACAATATGATAATAATCTACGTTTCAATCAAGGAAACCAAACCAGAAAATAAAAACAATTGTGGAGTATACACCCCCCCCCAACCCCCCCCCCCCCACAACATTACAGAGTTGCGTGGTTTCCTAGGATTAACTGGTTAATATAGGAAATTTGTACAAAACTATGCCTCTATAGCAAAACCACTCACTTAACTGTTGCAAGGCCATAATGGAATGGTATCTAAACATATGTCAAAAAGAAAAGAAATTACTTTAGATGAGGAAAGCACTTTAGCTTTTCACAATTTAAAATCCCACTTGACTGCACAGGTTGAACTAACTCAACCAGATTATTCAAAAAAGTTTGTCCTAACCACAGACGCGTCCGATGTAGCAATTGGTTCTGTTCTTTCACAAGAGAACAAACCAATCACTTTTATTTCAAAAACTCTCAATACAACTGAGCAAAACTATGCCACAAACGAGAGGGAACTTTATGCCATAGTTTGGGCATTAAAAAATCTTCGAAACTACTTATATGGGGTAGTTAATTCGGAAATCGTTACCGACCACCAACCACTTTCTTTCGCAGTTTCTGAGCGGAATCCCAATTCCAAACTGAAAAGGTGGCACGCATTTATCGAAGAATATTCTCCGAAAATATTATAAAAACCAGGTAAAAGTAATGTTGTCGCAGATGCCTTGTCCAGGTTACAAATAAACAACATCACTTGCCAAAATCACAATTCAGGTAGTTCGTCCGACAGCGGAACTGTCCATTCTGCTGAGAGTAGTTATGAGGAAATCGTAGTAGAAACTAACAAGCCTTTAAATCAGTTCAAGCAACAACTGCTTATTTCAAAAAACAAGTTTACCATTCATGAGAAGGTTAACAATTTTATAAAACAAGACACATTATAGAATACGACACTGTGGACAATTTAGTAACCATATTAAGGGAATTCTTACAGCCTAACATCGTTACAGGAATTCATTGTACCCCCGAGGACTTATATGAAATCCAAACCAAACCTAAAAATACATTTACCAATATGTTTTTATATACTAAATAGTTTTAATCCGATGTCATAAATAGGGATGACCAACAAATAATAATAGAAGAAACCCAAGCTAGAGCTCATAGAGGGCTCGACGAAAACTTAAAGCAGATTTTAAAATATTATTACTGGCCTAAATTATATAAAAAGCTCAAACAACACATTCGTAATAGCGAAGTTTGTAACAAAAATAAATATAATAGACACCCGGAATAAATTCCAATTTCAAAAGCCCCAATTCCAGAAAGAGAAGGCGAACAATTACATATAGACATTTTCTATGGCCAAAAACTATTTTTTGTAACTTGTATTGACGCTTACTCTAAGTATTTAATAGTTAAGGAAATTCAAAATAAATGCAATATGGAATTTAAAATTCTCGAGGTAATTCATCCATATCCTTTTGTCAAGTCCATAATGATGGACAATGAGCCTAGTTTCTCTTCCGCCCAATTCAAACCAGCAATAGATCGTGCTGGCTTAACCATTTTTTATGCAGATCCCAGACATAGTCTCACCAATGGCCAAGTAGAAAAAGTACACTCAACATTAATTGAAATTTCACGTTGTATTCAGGAAGAATACAGTCTTCTAGACCATAAAGAAATAGTTTATCGAGCTGTCAGAGAATATAATAACACCATTCAACCTTTCACACGGAATAATCCCAATGATATTATGTTTAACAAAATTGATCACACCCACTTACCTAACAAATTAAAAATAGCTCAAACTAAAATGTTGGAATATCACAATCAAAAAAGGACACCAAAAAATTATGAAGTAGGAGAAATAATTAATGAGAAGAAGCATGTGGAAAGAAATAAACTACAACCTAGATATAAAAAACAGATAGTAAAAGAAGATCTAGGAAATAAGGTTATCATAAATAACAAGAATCGAATAATTTATAAAGTTAACATTAAGTTTTAATCAAATTTTGCATTTTTTCTTTCTCTTATGTTTTAGCATGAACATTTTATATATATTACTTACCCCAATATTACTGGGCTCAACAAATTCTGATATTACAAACTACTCAAACGAGGAATATGGCTTACTTGAAGACGCAGACAACATATTTTTGTACGAAACTTATGGAGAACTTTTCCACGTTACTAACTTAAGTTTTTATAAACATGTTATCGAAGAAGAATTAAAGTACGTGAAGGATAGAAACATCAGTGTAGATTGGGATTTTTATTTGAACTTAAAATTAGCCAGTTCCCTTTTTTTCTCAACTTGCGCCACATAAAATAATAAAACGAGGTATTAATGAACTAGGCACCATTTTTAAATGGAAATCAGGTACACCAGATCACAATCACTTAATCACACTTCAAAACAAAATCAATGACTTGGTCGAAAACAACAATAAGCAAAAACAAAATCAATTCTGCAATTTTTAAAGAAATTCAAAAGTAACCAATTTATTAGAAAACTCAAAATTAGATGAAGTATTTGCTATGAAAAAACAGAGATTAAAACTGCTGTCATCCGACTTACAAAATCTGCGAGACGCAATAACATTTTCAAAGCCAATATTTTGTATTCAAAATTCTAAACAATCACGATGTGGCAGACATATTTACACACGAAAAATTTTACATAACTATAATAGACCTAATGGATGTTTCTACTTTTTCAATTATATCGCACAAAGGTTTAATCATATATTACATAAAATATCCCATTGTAAAACATAGTTGTAAGTTTTTTCACGCCAAAGCCATTTCTCAAACAAACGGTAAATTAATTATCGACGACAAAGTTGCTAAATGCAACGACACTTATTACGCAATAAAAACTTTCAAAAAGAAACATACAATAATTTTGGTCAAATTCAAGAAAACAAAATTTGCTTAAAAAAAAATATACAGTTTGCAAGAAAATCAAAGTAAAAAAAACAAACCCGTAGAAATTATTACAGACGGAGTTCTTCTAGTGTCCGGTTCAACTATTATCAACCACACATTTGTTACAGGCATTTATTTAGTTACCTTTCAAGTCATTGTTGACATTAATAATATAAATTATACCAATAATAAACAAAAACTGTTGAACTATATCGAAAACAATAGATTTAATAATTATCTAATATCAGAATATTTACAAAGCAACAATCCGAACTTAAATTTCAAAATACAAATATATTATCATAAATTATTGTGGGACTTGGGTTAAGTTTAGTCCCAGTTGTTGTGTAAAATACACGTAAGTTTTTAATATTAAATTAAATAGTTTTATTTTTAATACTTCAATGTATATTTCTTATACTTTGTCCATTATTTTAATTTTAGTTAATCGTCTTATTCTTAAATATCGTCGTTATTTATTAATTGATTGAGGCGTCAGCCTTCCTCCCTCACGTCGTAACTCGTCACGTCTTTACTCTTCGCGTCTTCACACAGAACTCTTCTCTCTTCTTCTTCTTAATCTACGTCATTGCCAGTCCGTCGACTGTTGCTTAGGCCATCTGACTCGGCGTTGCCAGATCATTCCCACATTATTATACCACTTAAGCATAATCATTTTGAAATAACATTTGTAATAATTTTAATCATACTTGTATTTTTTATGTCAAAGATTCTTAAGTATTTTTTCCCCAATTTGTTTTTGAATATCTTTAACTTCATAAAAGCTAAATATTCTTTAGTTACTAAACGTAACACTATTCAAAAATCAGAAGTTGACCCTGACACTTTAAAATCATTAAGCGAGAAAATCGACCAATTATCGGAAACTCTTTAGGATCGGGGACGATTCATTTTAAGAAAGGGGGGAGTTATCACCCTGAGCTACTTAGCTTTCCTTATGTAAATTATAAACAACTTTTCATAGTCTTTCCGGACTCTTGACAATTCATTCTCAACGCCTCATATTTCGCTATTGTAAACAGTTCCCATTGAGTCTTGATTCTCAACTCTTCATATTTCGCTATTGTAAACAATTCCCATTGAGTCTTGATTAACTCTTCTTTGAATCAATAAACCACCCACGCAGCCTAAAAGCCTAGTGTGCAAAACACTTTTTGTAAACAAATCTTCCTTCGTCGAAAGTCCAAATTGCATCACGAGCTTTAAGCTTTAGCTCGATCAGCAGAAGCTTTGACATCTTCAAAGGCCACTTCGGCCTCAGAACAATATTGTTACTTCACTTAATTTTGTAGCCACAAGAAACGGAGTCGTTCTCCATAAATAAAAATATATATTTTTCGAAGTACTACAAACGGTTCGATTAATTTACACGCGTGAAGGACTTCGCGAGAGGATTTTCGTGTGCGGCGCGCTTTGTTTAATGTTTACTCTTTCATCTGGCCGTTGCGTAGGTACCATTGTGCCCCAGAGATAGTCGAGAATCGCAGGGACTGAGCTCCTTATATAATTTCAATGTTGGCTAGTGGCGCGTTTCCTCATAGTTCACAGCCGTATATCCAGATGGGTTTTGAGCACGGTATTGTAGATGCGTACTTTGTATTCCAGACTAGATTCTATAAGTCGCCGCCAGGTGAGGCGTCTATCTAGTTGAACGCCGAGATATATGTAGGATGAGGGTTGCGTTTCACCTTTGCCTGGTTTGGGAATCATCACAATGACCACCTTTTTTCCACTATTGGGGATAGTATCCAAGTTTCGTTATAGCGTTGAAGAGATTGGTGTAAGGTCAAGTACTCGCACACGGTGGGAGTTCTATGATTATTTTGGTGTCACCAAGTCGTGTCCAGGTGATTTTTTTTGCTATCTCACCTTGGCAAAATTCTTATTGGATTTATTGCGGGCAAGATTTCAGTTACTGTAGGTAGGACAACCAGTTGCTACAGAATTTGGTTGAAATGCATCCCGAAGGCGATCGGCGAATGTATTTGCTCAATCTTCTTCGCTGCGTAGTGGAACAACTGTTACTGCTGGTAGCTGAATATTTTTTGTGTGCTTTCCAAACAAAGGGTTCTTCTTGCTGGTGGGCGAT
>JAECXB010000409.1:0-32933 GCA_018151435.1 Zaprionus africanus | reverse complement strand
AGCAAGGTGATGCGGCCGGCAGACCGCGCGGCTGGCATCGAACACAAGGACCAGGACATCCAGGAACAAGGGTGATGCAGCCGGCAACCGCGCGGCTGGCATCAGCGCCTACGAGGATCAGGACCAAGGGTGATGCAGCCGGCAACCGCGCGGCTGGCATCAAACACGAAGATCCCAGGAGCAAAGGTGATGCAGTCGGCAGCCGCGCGGCTGGCACATCAAACACACAGGGACGGGACACTCAGGCACGAGGACCAGGGGCAAGGTGGTGCAGCGGGCCAACCGCGCGGCTGGCATCAAACACGGGGATCGGGGCATCTACTTCAAGGACCGGGACACTGAGAGCAAGGTGATGCGGCCGGCTTAAACCGCGCGGCTGGCATCAAGCCCGAGGACCAGGACATCCAAACACGACGACCAGGACATCAAGCAAGGTGATGCGATCGAACAACCGTGCAGCTGTAAACATCAAACAGGCCCGGACCAGGCGCGGACCTCGGACACGATGGGCACAGGAGGGAGGGTGTGTCAGCGGTTTTCCTCTGGCATAGTAAGGATGCCGTAGGATGCCAAGTAGAGGCCAGTACCTTAACCGGTGACGATTGAGCTGGCTGTGAAGAATCGCTGTTTTCTGTTTGCATACGGGCTGTATTTGACACACCCATTTCCCAAGTGCGAGATCAAAGCGCAGGCCATCAGTTGAATCAGTTCCTTTTGGATCCCGTAGTAGTTCCTCCCCTCACTGTTTGATCCGTAGGTACGTCGTCGACAGTAAAATCCATCCAGCACCAGTTTGCTGCATTTGGAAATTCATGACTAGTACAGAGGTGGTGTGGCAGATAGAACTAAGCTGCTTTCCATTGTTGTGGTCTTCTGGCACTTCACGGCATGCCCCTAAGTTGTGCAGTATTCGCGCATAAAGTTTACGTACTGTTTGCGTAGATTCTCATCCCTTTGTAAGCGACGTTTCACTGATTTGAAACGGCTAAGCGCTCCTTGAAGTGTATCCCCAAATATTGATCTGAGCCAGCTGTTCCAATACACTGCCAGAAATGGCGCGCCCAAAGTTCCGTAGGTTACGGTGCAAGTTTAGAGGTGTTTGATTGGACCAGATGGATTCTCTCATCGAACGATTTTGAAAATCCTGATGTTTGTCTGCCCAGATTTGGCGAAACATCTTGACAATATCCGCTGAGAATACATACTTGTACATTCGAAGCGATGTGTATCCCAACGAATAAGTCACCCTTTGTATACCTTATCCATTTGATGATGTTACGTCGTTTAGATATTTTGCAGATAGAACTGCTGCTTTCCCCTGTTGTCGTCTTCCAGTATTGTAGTATTGTAGTATTCGCGCATAAAGTTAACGTACTGTTTGCTTGCTACTCATCCCTTTATAAAGCGACGTTCTACTGATTTAAAACGGCCCCTCCTTGAGGTGTATCCCCAAATATAGGATCCGTTTATGAATGTACGGGTTCTCCAAAGGCGAATGTACAGGTGGATAGAATTAATAGAAGTTTAGGACCTATGATTTCTAAATTAAGGGAACCTGAGAATGGAAAATATTGGGACTCTGTGATCGAGGAGGTAGAATATACGTTGAATAACACGAAGCATTGTAGTACAAAGAAATTACCAAGTGAAATGCTGTTTGGATTAGCTCAGAAAGAGAAGGTTAGTGATGAGTTAGAAGCAAAGATAGAAATGATGAATGAGTTAGAAAATAACCAAGCGTGTCATCTTAGATTGATTTTTGGAGAATTTTTCAGTTAGCACCAGGTATTATATCTAGCATTGACACTTCCAAGGCAATGGTTGATAGTACTGATACTAATCTGAAAAAATTTCCACTTTCTTCATCTCAAAAAAAGCGATTACAGAGTGTAATTAATTTATTTCCTAATTATAAAGAACAGGGGCTTGGAAAAACATCCCTTTTAAGCCATGATATTGACGTCGGTGACGCCGAGCCAATAAAACAGCGTTTTAATCCCGTTTCTCCCGCTGTAGAGAAACTTATCTACGTAGAGGTGGACAGAATGTTGTCAGAAGGCGTCATTGAGCCATCGAAGAGTGCTTGGAGTTCTCCGATGAGGCTCGTTATTAAACCAGGCAAGGTACGCCTTTGTTTAGATGCACGACGCATTAACGAGTGCACTAAAAAGGACGCGTACCCACTGCCAAATATAGATGCCATTTTTTCTCGGCTTCCCAAAGCCAATATCATAACCAAATTAGATCTGAAGGAAAAATATATCCAAGGCAAATCAGTGAGTACTAATTTATAAATTTTCATTGATTAAATCTAATTCGTTGTTTGTTATTTTTTTATGCAGAGCGTGCACCTTGCGTCGGCCAGCGGAGCACCCCGGCTGTTAGAGTGCACGTGTCGGCGGATAGGGCTCCACCGTGCATTAGATCGGGGTTCTGTGCCGACAACGAACGGCACACCCACAGATCTGCACACCTTATCGGGAAAATTCACAAAAAAAAAATCTTGGCGTGCAGCGAACGCATAACCTCGTTGACTCGCCCTGCCAAAGCTGGTAAGAGGAAAAAAATTACATCTTTAACCTAAAACTCTACATCTATATTCTACACCTACATCTATAATCCACGAATCTACATCTACCTCTACTATTACATCTACATCAACGCATATACTTATCCACCAACAATATTAAAAACAGTGCAAAACTATTATTAAAGCATTTACACAAACTAAAACATACATAAACAGTAATACCCAACATTACACAATGCCATACACATACATCACCACTGTTACACATTATTAACTAAGAAGCATTTAACAAGATTAAAAAGTCATGCAAAATGAATTAAAATATTAATATTAATGAAGATTAAAAACAAAAATTGAAGAAAATAGGAACAAAACAAAGAATTAGTTTACTGTAAATTTTCATACTTTTTGTTTGACATTTCCATTAATTTTTTTTTCTTTATAATTTTCTTATTTGTTGCTTATTTTTTTGTTCATTACACCTTTTGTAGGCGACTGCCAATCATTATTTTTATTATTTAGTAAGTTAGTTTTTGTTAGACATGGCATTTTATTCGGTAATATACCACACATGGGTTATATAATATGTATGTATGTATGTATGTGGGCACAAGTGTAAAATTTGTTTCCGCCAATTAAATTAATATAATTAAATCCCAACAACAATTCCTCTGGGCCCATAGGATGGATTTGGGGTAAGTGATCTTATTCTTTTCTTTATATTTACACTTGCTTATGTGAACATATACCAACACATACATACAAATATTATGCCCTATAAATTGCACAGTCCATACATAAATAAAATGAAAGAATTAAGAGGAACAGATTAAAAGTGAAAGACAAGAAAATTACAGTTACCTTCAATGAAAGTTTAAATTCGTGAAACAGAAATAAAATATAGAACTTAACGAAATTACAGAAATTATAAAAGAAATGAAATTAAGAAAAATATTAAAAAATTAGGAAATATGAAAGAAAACAAATAAGAATTACAATGAATTAAATTAAAGTGAGCAATTGTAACAAGAAAATTAAGTAGAATATTGCATAGTTTTAAAATAAAGAAACAAAAAAAATGGAACAAATAAGCTGAAGATAATTTAGTTAAATAATGATAAAAGATTTAAATGAGATTATGTTAAATAAAACTAAATTTTCCTTATTTTTTTAAAACTTATCAAGACGGCAGCATGGCCTTACATACTATATTCTTTCTTATGATTAAATGAATAAACTTATTATAATGTTTTGGTAAATATATATAGTTTTCCTTAAGTGAAAAGGCGAAGGGTATAATGAAAGGGTAACATTTAAATTAGGGATTTACCGTATATCGCCAAAGGTAAATCATGGAGGGTGGGTACAGAGGCGGGCTACTAAACCATCAGTGTAGCCTCATTTACGTTAGAGATTCTGCCATAACAGCATTATACACTCTCGAGCTCTCCGACTTTTGTTCTTGCATTTAAATTTTTTTATGCATTAATTTTGAATCTTGTTCATCTACGTAATAGGCACGGGACTATAAATTTAATTCTATGTGGCTGTCTGATCGAGTGAATGCTTCATTATTTGGCCAACGAACCCCCCAATACGATTGCAAGCTAGCCGCAACTAGGGTCCCAAACGGCCAATAATTTAGCGAGGATCGCACCACTCTATCAACTATTTAAGAACAGTACATTATAAGATCCTTGAGCTTATCAAGAACCGATGTGTCTATGTTTTGCCTTTCCATTGATGAAGTAATTTTGCCAAGCACGTGAGCCTTGACAAACAATTCATAATTCGAGATCCGAGACCTGATTTGCAGTGTGCTGCAACCCCTTGTGGTGTCTGCCGCTACCGAAGAAATTCCCGAGACTAAGATGTGTGATGATGAACGTGCCAATCCGAGAGCGTGTATACAACGTTTCGATATGTATGATAATTCGGACCCAGTGTCCAATAATAGTCGGCATGAAACGTAATCTCCTCTTGCACTCCTTACGTAGGCCACATCGGTAGGTAATACGCTTATGTGTACTCCGTTTGGTTGAGTAGATGATCTTGTCCCTTGCGCACAAACTGTTGCGCCTGCGTTCCGTATATGTACCATATGATTCAAGGTGGTTGCTGTGTTCTGTGAAATTTGCTGTTGATTCCAATCGACTTGAAGCTGAGTGCCCTGTGGTTGAATACTCTGAACATGGATAAGTGTATGATGGTGACCTTTACATTGCTTGCACTTGTATGTTGACTTGCATTTGCTGACCCCATGGCCAGGCTTTAAGCAATTATAGCAAAGTGATTTTTCCTTCACAAACGATCTTCGTTGATCAACTGCCATATCCAAGAATTGTTGACAGCCATATAAAGTATGTTCTGTCGACCGACATTTAGTGCACGTGGTGCTTTACAATGCAACCATTGATTGTGTAGTCCGTTTCTGTTTTTCCCCTTGCGCAGATTTGCCTCCAGTAGCTGACTCCCGTTTGCTTAGTTCCAATTCCTCGCATCGAGCATCCAGAAATTTGAATAATTCCTCCGGAGTAGGTGAATCTGTGTCCATGCTGCGTTCGATCCATCTACGCCGTGTGTCAGAGTCAAGTTTTTCCAATAAAAGATATATAATCCAGCAATCACGTCCCGTTTGATTTATGGCATCCAGTCCTCGTACAATTTCGTTTGCACCGTCTGATACCTTCCGTATTATTGACGCATCGATCTTTGTTGTTGTTGGCAAACTTATAAATTGCTCCAAAAACGAATTTACAATATGCCGTGGACGATTGTACCTTTCCTTAAGTCGTTCCTAAACCGTGCTTTGAAACCGTTTAATTTGAATTTTTGGCAATTCGCTTTGCAACTCTGATGTCGCGTCTGATGCGCGATCTGCCAAAGAATTTGACGTTGCTTGCGCCGCGTTGTCGCCCGTCGCGACGGCGCCGAAATCCGTTACATTTCTTGCTGTTTGATTTACAGCTAGCCGTTCGAAAAGTTGTTGTTGCAACAAATTGATTATTGCGTCGTTTTGATGAAGCCCGGGGCTATCATCCCCATTGCTTGCTGAAGATGTAGTTGGATGCGGAGATCCAATCCTTTCCAAGAGCATTGCATATGTCTGCAAATACCTTTCTTCGCAAATTGCATTGTCCTCTTCGGGATCCACATACCCATCGATCTCGTCGAGAATAGCTATGGAATTGCCGAGTTCCGTGAATTGTTTCCAAAGAGCTTGAAGATGCTCCTTCCTTGCTGTTACCTTTGATGATGTTGTTGTAGTATCTGCTCCACGAGCCCATGTCCATATTCGCGTGATGCTTGCCTTAAGCGGAGCACGAGATCTCATCAAAGCCTTGAGTTGTTGTTCCATAGTTGATTTCCGCCAGTATAAACGCGATCAATCCCAATGCAAAATATATCTCTGGCTCGAATGACCAAACTAATGGTTTTGAATAAAACGGCTTTTCGATTTTAAGTGGACTGTATTCAATTTATATCTTGCACGATTGAATGTTCCTTTCATACTGCATTTTTAACATACGTTTTGTGGTAATGACCGTCGCAGCGGTATCGATACATTTCAAAAAATTAAGTTTTAAGTTTACATGTGAATGATTAAATTTGGCAACGAACAGAGTTGCCACCGTTCCTCAACAGACGCTAACGGACTACGTCTTGAAGACACCGGATAGTACCCAGCCAAACGGCACTTCACCGTGAGAAGGAACAAGCCCTGGGAGAAGTACGTCGCCATAGACGTCGGCCCCCAGAGCAATGGAGACTCTGCTTGGCACATGGCACCGATTGTCCGCCAGCGTAATGCCTGGATAAGCATTCTGCAGCTCCTTTCCGGCATTCTGCGCCGGCGTTCTGATCTGAACCTCTTACATCTTCAGAGTCACTGTGAGGGCGAACTCTGGCGACGCCCTTGACCTGAACAAGGCACGGCAAAACCCATCTTTGGAGGAGAGGCCAAAGGCCTTTGCCAATGAGGTGGGCATGCGGCTATATGGACTGCAAGCCTCCAACAGCACGCGCACCTCGAAAGTCTTGCCGGCCACGTCCAGGTTGACTAAGGCCGTCGGCAGCATGCTGACTGCCATAGAGGGGCATGTCGCCAGGGAGTCCGAAGGTGGGAGAGGCGGCGCTGGTGTCGTAGGGGTCTACTTCTCGGGCTGGGTGGTGATTGGATACAGAGCCACTCTTTATAATAGATGGAAGAATGTTGGCTCCTAAGAGCACGTCTATTTGAGAGCTCTGGTGGAAATGCGGATCAGCGAGTTGGAGGTTTGGCAGGTCCCTCAGAAGATCCTCGGAAATTGAGTAGGGTGGAAGGTTGCCTGTCAATGGAGGGAGAACAAAGGCTGCAGTTTCTAGCTGTAACCTGGGAATGAATTCTGAATATTAGTCGTTGAAGGAGTGGACTGTATATTCGAATTTTGTGAAGTTGGTGCAGAATCTGCTGAAGAGGGCGCAGTAGTACTCATGCAATCATTATGGATGTGTCCTCTTGCGAAGCAGTTATACACAACTTCTGCTGCTTGATGAAATTGGACCTTTCATTAACAGCCATTTGGAGAAAGCGCGGACACAGACGTATAGGATGGTTCTCCTTTGAGCAAAGTTTGCAGGTTTGCGGTTTGCCTACAACCTTTGTCTCAAAAGAGTTGACCTTCCTCGAAGGAAGCTCTTTTCGAGCAGGTTTGGGACAAGTTCTGTGCGCTTGTACTAGGTTGTACGTCCTCTATCGCTTCCAATGTGCGATAGCGCTCTGAGAGGAGATCTGCAATATCCTTCCATGACGGAACTTCAGCCTTATTTTGTACGCACTGCTCCCAGAGTGACAACGTCAGCCTTGGGAGTTTAGACGAGCATAGGAAGACTAGAAGGGAATCCAAGTTCTCTGTGCTGATTTTGGAGTGGTCTAGAGCCGTTCACTTTGTTTTGTGCTTTGAAGTATTTAGATGGCGGCTCCAGACTCCTCTGAGACTGACGGAAGGTTGGAGAGGATTTTAAGTTGGCTGTTGACTAACAGCCTCTTATTTTCAAACCTATTCGTCAAGTGCTTCCAAGCGGAAGAGAAACCCTCATTCTAAGAGGGGATTTGGACACGATTGTCTTTGCTTCGCCACTGGTCTTTGCATTTAAATGGAACAATTTCTCGATCTGACTTAAGCCGGGATCGGAAATGTAGACAGCTGTGAACAGATCACGGAAAGTTAGACATTTAAGATAGTCACCACTGAAAACTTCAGCATCGAAAGGTGGGGAGCTGTAGCTTCGTGGCTGGAGGGGGAGCCGTTGCGGTCTCAATACTCTCATTTAGTTGAGAGGCAAGTTCCTCGTATATGGAACAGCAGTGGTGATACCTGGCCTGCACGGCGATCTTGTCCTCAGCATTCGTCTCCGTTTGGGACAATGCGTTGGAACAGAGCTCATATTTAAGCTCTACGGCAGTCCATATGGACCGAAGCAGCTCAAGACGCACTCTGTGAGTGTGAAGTGAGGCTGTAGGAGAATTCCGAATCATAGCTTCGAACTGGGTGAGCTTATCAGAAGCGTTAATGAACTCTTGGAGTGCCATTTTTATTGCGAGTGAGATTTGATGACCAACTGACCGAGTGATTGGAGGAGTGTACACCGAAATTTTTGGCACCTGACTAACTTTAGATGTGGCCACTTTCCGTAAAGTGGCTGGAGAAGGTGTTCTACCAAGAAGGGAACTTGGAAGAGAGCTGGAGCTTCTATGCGTAGTCGTGGGTGCAATAAGGTGTTTCTTGGTGTCTTGACCACTATCAATTGGCATAACAAGCTTTCAATAAAAGCAAAAAAAAGCAATTGATGCTGGTGACGGAGCCAGAAACGTAAAGAGCGTAGAAAATCGGACGAGCAGAATTTCTTGTTTTAAATTTAAACAAGAATGTTATACAAATAGATCGGAACTTTATCGAAACTATTGACCGAGGATAATTTACAAGGCAAGACGTGAAAAATAATGCAAAAAAAAATAATATAAATATAATTTTATAATTATCGATATATTTTATTGAGTAATAATAATTATAGAAACAATTATTGTATTTAGAGTTAAGTTCTGAGAGAAGGAAAATAAAATAATTTATTTAAAAAATTATATTATAATATGAAAAGAATAAATAAATAATTATTTATTATTAGGATATATTTTCTTAGACGGAGGAAAATATATTCGATAATTTTTGCAATGTTGCAGAGCCTTGTAATACAACACAGCGCACAATGAGACGATAAATAAAAAATAAGTGATTTTTAAAATCACGGTTGCCCATTAAGTTATGATTAATATTTGAGCTAGTGCAGACCTGAAAACACTGAGTGAAATGAAAACAAGATTTTTTTTGGTTTCTTTACAATTTTTGAGTAGTTTCAAATTAAAACCAGTCGAACGCTACAGTCAGGTGCTGACTGTAGAAGGCCATGGATTATTATTCCGTTATTTATAATGAAAATTCTGCTTTGTTTGGAAAAATTTAAAAATATCTATTATTTACGAGGGTCGTTTGATAAGTCCGTGACTTTTTGTATTTGCCGCGCACCTGCTCTAAATACAACACTGCTCCTGTCAGCAGTTATCGATTCACAGCTGACTGTAAAATTTTGAGAAAGCTGCGTTTTTTGGTTTGCGTTTTATAGGCATTGAAAGCAGACGATCTCAAGGCCCTCAAAATACGAGGGTCGTTTGATAAGTCCGTGACTTTTTGTATTTGCCGCGCACCTGCTCTAAATACAACACTGCTCCTGTCAGCAGTTATCGATTAACAGCTGACTGTAAAATTTTGAGAAAGCTGCGTTTTTTGGTTTGTGTTTTATAGGCATTGAAAGCAGACGATCTCGTGAATTTTAACGAAAATTAATTAATTAATTTTAATTAAGCATTATTTTTTGCGTAAAAAATCCATCACCGAAACCAAGGAAAGACTTGATAAATATTATGGGGACTCTGCACCATCAATTTCAATGGTTAAGAAATGGTTTACTGAGTTCCGTTGTGGTCGTACCAGTACAAGTGATGCCGAACGTTCAGGTCGCCCAAAAGAGGTCGTCATGCCAGAAATCGTCGACAAAATCCATGGAATGATATTGGATGATCGGAGAATGAAAGTGCGTGAGGTAGCTGAGGCTGTAGGCATCTCAACTGAACGGGTACATCACATTTTACATGAATATTTGGACATGAAAAAGCTTTCCGCGCGATGGGTGCCGCGATTGCTCACACACGACCATAAGCGCAACCGTGTGACCATTTCAAAGGAGTGTTTGGCGATGTTCAACCGCAATCCAAACGAATTTTTGCGCCGTTTCGTTACCGTAGACGAAACATGGATCCACCACACCACACCAGAGACCAAAGAACAATCAAGACAGTGGGTTTCTCCGGGTGAACGTGCACCAAAGAAGGCCAAGGTGGGTCTGTCGGCCAACAAGGTCATGGCCACAGTTTTTTGGGATGCACAAGGTATCATTCACATCGATTACCTTGAAAAGGGTAAAACGATCACCGGCGAATATTATTCAGAGCTTTTGGACAGATTCGATATTGATTTGAAGCAGAAACGACCGCATTTGGCGAAAAAAAAGTGCTGTTCCATCAGGACAATGCACGGGTGCACACGTGTGTAGTCAGCATGGCAAAATTTCATAAATTGGGCCCCTGTGACTATTTTTTGTTTCCAAACATGAAGAAATGGCTCGGCGGTAAGAGATTCGGGTCAAATGAAGAGGTCATCACAGAAACAAACGACTATTTTGAGGGCCTTGAGAAAACCTATTATTTGGAAGGAATAAAAAAATTGGAAAAACGCTGGACTAAATGTATAGAGCTAAAAAGGAGATTATGTTGAGAAATAAAACGCTTCTTTGACGAAAAAAATATATTTTATTCAAAAAGTCACGGACTTATCAAACGACCCTCGTATATTAATGCATTTGACAGACAAAAGAAGAACACATAAACAATGCAAAAACAAATAGACAAGAAGTATAAGCATTCGATAAAGCGAGAGGGCAATAAATTAATGTGAAGTTGTATAGTAGCTTACTGGAGTGCGTGCCGGATTCGAAGACCAATGTTGACAGTGCTTAGTTAGTAAATAATTTAAACAGCAACATAACAATAGTTTTAAAATTTTTTGGTACATGTAAATGTGCAAATGCAGACATGCATGTACCGGCGTTTCGCTCTAACATTCGTAACTTATTGGACTACTGTCCGCCACTCTAACCACTAAGCCACTGCCTCATTTGTTGACCGATCGGCAAAGTTGCATTCTGAGCTAATTCTGTTACCATTCTATGCAAATAAAAAGTTTTGTAAAATGCTGTGTGTCCGACGCTAGATTCATACTTCGGTATGATGCGTAAATAAGGTCTTAATATACGCATAAGTATACATTCAAATTGAGTTTAATTCGGATCATATCTCAATTATTTATAGTCCGATTAAAATGAAATTTTCAGAAAACACCCGTGGCGATGTATTTGTCATATGAGATGTACAACTTTGGTTGTTGGGTGCATATTGTGTATATTAAATTGTTATTGCGGATTTACAGAGGCGGGAAGGGGCGTGGACGAATTTGAGACACTGCAATATACGCGGATGTTGTGACACAATTTAAAGACTCTAGCTCTGAGATACAGGTGTTCATACAGACAGACAGACGGACAGACGGACAGACAGACAGACGGACAGACAGACATGGCTCAATCGACTCGGCTGTTGATACTGATTAAGTTTATGGGGTCGGAGATGCCTCCTTCTGCCTGTTACGTACATTTGCGTTCCGACAAACACAGTAGATTTTTGTAAAATCCATGGCCTAAAAAGTGGTGGTCGGTTGATTGTGATCGAACTGCGATCACTAAGGCGAACTGCGATCACTTAGGCTGAGAAAGGTAAACAAAGAATAATTTATTTACCTAAATATATTTCAGCATTAAATTTAAGTGTTCAGTTTTCCCCTTTTTTTTTAAACAGAAATAAGATGTGTTTACGGTGTATATAATTAAATATTTATGTATGTATTAATTTACTAATAAAACTATGTTTGTCTGTTGTGCCGGTGCAGCCGAAATACTGCTGCCGGTCAAATTTTATTGATTTTTAATAAATGTAATAGAAAAAAAAGTGGAATGCGAGTGATATCTTTTTTTTTATTAAATTGGGACGTATAATTGCCGCTTGAGGTTGGGACCTTGGCAATGTATTTTAATGGGCAACGTATAGTATATGATAAATATATATATGATAAATATATATAATTAGTAACTATTTTTATTTAGTTTTAAGTATTACCACGAAGGTATTCTAGATTAGACATCGCCAAGGCGGCAGGTAACCATTGAAGTCGGTCATAGACCATAGGCATTTAAGTTAGAATATAGGGTAGCTTAGGGGGAGCGCACGTGGGAGAGAGTGCACACACGCCACGAGCAAGCGCGGGCGACGGTCATTCACCCGCAAGAGACGACTACGAGGAAAGCAAGTTCGCGGTTAGTATTTATGAAATCCAATCGAACGCCACAGTCAGGTGCTGACTGTAGAAGGCCATGGATTATTATTCCATTATTTATAATGAAAATTCTGCTTTATTTGGAAAAATTTTTAAAATATTAATTTTATATTCTTATTATTTAATTCATTTGACAGACAAAAGAAGAACACATCAACAATGCAAAAGCAAATAGACAAGAAGTATTAGCATTAGTTAGAGCAAGAGGGCAATAAATTAATGTGAAGTTGTACAGTAGCTTAGTGGAGTGTGTGCCGGATTCGAAGACCAATGATGTTGACAGTGCTCGAGTTTGATTCCTGCCGCGATCAATGTGTGGCATGTTTTCCATTTTTTCTTTCTTTTCTTTTAAATAATTTAAACAGCAACAAAACAATAGTTTTAAAATTTTTTGGTACGCAATATATTTAATTAATTAGAACACTTTTATAAATGTTGCCGAATGTTGCACAAATCTGACAGTTGCGTACTTACGCCGAATACGGCAATTGATGTGTGTTAGAGTGGGACTCCGAAACATAAATATGCAAATGCAGACATGCTTGTATCGGCGTACCGCTCTAACTTTCGAAACTGATTGATTGTCTTAAATATTGCAACAAAAAAACATGAGATTTAATTTTTGAAAACTATTTTTATTGATATTTAATTAACTAACTGTAGCTTTCCCGTAAGCTTATAAGAATAAAAAAATAACCAAAAAAAAAAGTAAATAAAATAAGCAATGCACTGTTTCGAACTCACGCACGCAGGAGTACTATCCGCCACTCTAGCCACTAAGCCACTGCTTCATTTGCTGACCGATCGGCAAACTTTCATTCTGAGCTAATTCTGTTACCATTCCATGGAAATACAAAGTTTTATAAAATGCTGTGTGTCCGACGCTTCGAACTTCGAACTTCGGTATGATGCGTAAATTAGGTCTTAATATACGCATAAGTATACGTTGAAATTGAATTTAATTCGGATCATCTCACTTATTTATAGTCCGATTTAAATGAACTTTTCAGAAAACACCCGTGGCAATGCATTTGTCATGTGAGATGTACAACTTTGGTTGTTGGGTGTATATTGTGTATTTTAAATTGTTATTTCTGATTTACAGAGGCAAGAAGGGCCGTGGCCGAATTTCAAAAAAAATCTTGAGACACTACAATATACACGGATGTTGTGGCAAAATTTTAAGACTCTAGCTCTTATAGTTTCTGAGATCCAGGTGTTCATACAGACAGACAGACGGACACACGGACAGACAGACAGACAGACAGACAGACAGACAGACAGACAGACAGACAGACGGACAGACAGACATGGCTCAATCGACTCGGTTGTTGATACTGATTCAGAATATATATGGTTTATGGGGTCGGAGATGCCTCCTTCTGCCTGTTACGCACATTTGTGTTCCGACAAACACAGTAGTCCATGAATTTTTGTAAAATCCATGGCCTAAAAACAAGAGCAAGCCGAAAGAGATCACGCACTCAAAGCGCAGCCGAGAAGAGAGCGAGCGCAAGCGACGCCACGCACAGAGCGAGCGCAAGCAACAGCTGACGCAGAGAAAAGAGCGAGCGCAAGCGACGCCACGCTCAGAGCGTGCACAAGCAACAGCTTACGCAGAAAAGAGAGCAAGCGCAAGCGACGGCCACGCATAGAGAAAGCGCAAGCAAAGACCACGCACTCAAAGCGGAGCTTACGCAGCGAAGAGAGCGAGCGCAAGCGACGGCCGCAGCACACCCACACATAGAGCGAGTGCAAGCGACGACCACGAAGCGCAGCTTACGCAGAAGAGAGCGCAAGCGCTGCGCAACAAAGAGCGAGAGCACAGGCAAAGCGACGAACACATGAAGTACGCAAGCGCAGCGGTTACAACAAATACACCCTAAGGGAAAAGTGAGCACACACAACAAAACACGGGCAAAGCAATGCGCGACGGCGACTGCACAGGAGGCAATGATTTGGAATTAGAGATTAGAGAGTTCCGATCTAGTTCCGAGTTCCGAGCAAACGACACAAGACAGGGAAATTTAGTTAGATAACTAAGAAAAGAAAACTAAAGAGCAGAGCAGGCTACGGTGTAGGCAGGGAAATGTTTTGAGAAAAAAGAGGAAATAAAATAAAGTAAAAAAAGAGAAACAACAACAGCGTTTTCCCTTATAATTAATTATTATGTACTATTCTGGAGCATCGAGGCAAAAGTGCGGGAATGCTATATTCGTGAGACTGGTGCACCGATATCTACAACTATTCCAGGGGTTTCGCTGAATTGAAAGAATTCATTATTTCTCAACACATAAAATTACTGCATCCTGGCATCGAAAAAATGATATGACTCTTTAAAGAAACTCACTATTTTCCTGACTATAACAAATTAATTGAAAATATCATTAATGATTGCGAAGTCTGCAATCTCGCAAAAACAGAACACAGACCCACAAAACTTGCTTTTGAAATAACCCCAGAGACAAATAACCCAAAAGAACTTTACGTTATTGACTTTTATGCTATTGATAATGAGCAATATTTATCCTATTTATTGACGTTTATTCAAAATTTGCATCACTTATAAAAACAAATAGTAGAGATTGGCTAGAAGCCAAAAGAGCCCTTACTAGAATATTTAACGACATGGGAAAACCACAGAAAATTAAAGCAGACAAAGACTCAGCGTTCATGAGCAACTCTTTAAAGGTTTGGCTAAATAACGAAGAAATACAATTAGATATCACCACAAGGAAAACAGGTACAGCAGATGTAGAGCGTCTTTACAAAACAATAAACGAATAGATCCGCATTATAAATACTGACAATAATAGAGAAAATAAAAAAACAAGAATAGAAACAATTTTATACGCATACAACCATAAAACTAAACATAATAGAACCCGACAAATGCCAGCTTACATACTACTCTACGCAGGCACACCTACCTATGACACTCGAAAATTAAGAAAACAAAATTAACAAGCTAATTGAGAACCGAGAAATTTGCGAAGTTTCCCTTTAGGAAAACTGGCATTGCAACGAAAATAAAAGAGGCCAAAATGTAACACTATAAAAGTAAAATTAAAAAGAATGTTAATAACAGCAAATACTTAAAGCCGACCGACACTCATATCCCCACAAACACAGTTGAACAGCCTACTTTTCTTATCACCCATTACCCATACAATAATGGACAAAGCATTAACGAAAATTTAGAAGTCAAATTCTATCTACACAATAATAACATTATAAATACACAAACTAAAAATATTATTAAAGACCATTGTATTGCTAGTATAATCAAACATGAAACACCAACGTGTACTTTCCAAAAAATACCGTAAGCCATTTTTCATTTAACACATTAAGCCTAACATAATAACATGGAACATGACGAGAGAAAAATTGTAACAATCAAGAAAATTATATTGAAAATAACAAAAAAAAAAAAATTTTTTTAATAACCTGAGTCAGAAGTTAATTACTCTCAGCCCACTGTGACATTGAGTTATAATTTGACAGTTGGAATTCACTCAAATAAGAGTTATCCACAGCACGCACTTATCTAAGAGCGAATCACTCAAATTGCGAGGCTTATCCGAATGGAACATGGCGCTGCACGGTTAGCCAAGGTGATTTACCGTTTGAACGGTAATTGAACTGACGCTTCTAGAAGGGTCTGCAAGAGACGCGTGATGACAGCAAGGTTTGCACATTTTCAGTCAGTCGAAGTTTTCTTGCGAACCGATTAACACAAAAATATCCCGCTTGATTAATTAAATAAACTTTAATAAAATTACACGGAAATAGTGTCATTATTAAATAAACAATTTATATCATTTTGGGAAAACTGGCGCCCAACCGGGTTTAAAGTATAGACTCCGTGTGAGAACACGTTAAATAAAAAGCTACATCCAAAAAAATTATACAAATCAAATTGTTTAATCAAGGATACAGCCATCGCTGTTATCTGAATTTAAAATCCAATTGTCACCATAAGCGGACCGCTTATATGGCAGCGGGAAGACGCTGAGTGAATCAGCTAAGGCAGCCAAGCAAAGCGAACACGACACCTGCCACGTGCACGTCGACGCCGGCACATCAACGCAGCCCAACCACAAGACTCGACAAATAGTTAGACAAACATGTAAGTGAGACGTTCACATATTTTTAGTAAAAAAAAACAAAACGAAAGTAAATAACAAAAAAATTAAATAAAACAAAAACATATAAAAAATATATAAAACGAAAAAACATTAAGCGTTCATATTGTTGGCAACCAGATTTATTTTGTTTCAAGCCAAAATTGCATTAAATGAATTTACCCTTGATAGATTACTTTGTTATCTGATACTCTGTGTCGCTGTGTTGTGTTACCTGAAATTTTTCTTTTGAGTTTGTTTTGAGTTCGCCCGTTTTTATTGTTATACCTCATATGTCAAACTTTGAATATATTAACTCTAGTGAGGAAGAGTTTATAGAGAGTTACAAAGAGTATAAGAAAGGAAAAAAATATGCCAGGCGGTGGAGTACCTCAAGGAGAGGAAGCAATAAGTATGCAGAATTTTGTGCCTTTAATGCAAGCAGCAGTCAAAGAGGCGCTTGAATATCAGGCAGCCACCTTGAAAGCAGAATTTGATGCCAAGTTGTTGCAGATTTCTAAAGAAGTTCAGGGACTAAAGGTGTCAAATACACCTGAAGTGACGGTGTATGAAGCTGTAAAAATAAGTCCAGGGGTATCATGTGACGAGCCATTGGACATAGTGAAGTCCGTCCCAGAATTTGACGGTAAGCAAGAACAATATGTCGCTTGGCGTCAGGCTGCCACGGCAGCGTATGAGTTATTTGAACCATTCGATGGCAGCAGTAGACACTATCAAGCCGTAGCTATCCTTAGAAACAAGATCCGGGGTACAGCGAGTGCCACACTGGCATCGTTTAATACTGTACTGAATTTCAAGGCCATATTGGCTAGATTGGACTTTACCTATGCAGATAAAACACCTATATGGGTAATACGACAGGAAATGGAAACATTGCGACAGGGCGACATGACCTTGTTACAGTACTATGACGAAATTGAGAAAAAATTGACATTGATTACAAATAAAGCTATTATGACAAATGAAAGTAGCGAGGCAGCAGTTCTTAACAAACAGTATAGAGTGGATGCATTGCAGATATTTATTTCCGGGTTGCGCAAAAGTTTAAAAACACCCGTGTTCTCAGCACAACCTCATGATCTACCAACTGCATTGGCACTTGCGCAGGAAGCGGAGGCCGGCAATGATAGATATACTTTTGCAACAAACTTCGCGAGAAACGTCGAAGGTGGATTACAAAAGGCCCGGGGTACAACATCATTTCCCCCGCAAAATCATCGATCTTATGACAACCAGCAGGTTGGAAGAAATCCACATTTTTCTAGGGGTCAAAAGAACAATCCAAGTCAGGTCCCACAGCAACGAGACTCTGCCAGTTCTAGGCAACGTCCTCGAGAGGTCCGAAATACGGGTCCAGAACCCATGGAAATAGACCCATCTTCTTCCCGCATGCGTCAACCAACTAGAGCATGGCCGAACAGAGGCTCAACTCCTCAAAACGGCTCTGGGCAAAATCGGCAATGGATCAATCATACGACCCAGGAGCCAGACCAGGAACAGGAAGAACGGGAGTATAATGAAAGGGCAGAAGAGGAGTGTAGGGCAGTGGATGAGGAACTTTTTGGCGCCTCTGACGATGAGAATTGCAATTTTTTAGGGGTAATTCCCTGCTACCCTATGTCAAGCGAGAAGTAGCGGGGAGAACAGTAAAGCTTCTGTTAGATACAGGGGCTTCAAAGAATTACGTCAAACCATGGCCAGAGCTGGCTAATTTCATGCCAGTAGAAGAACCATTTCATGTGACGTCAATTCACGGTCGCACAAAAATCCACACCAAGTGCAAAATCTTTCTTTTTGTTTTAAATAGTTTTTCTGATTTTGACGGCATTTTTGGCCTCGACCTACTTAGACAGGTAAATGCGAAAATTGACCTTACAAGCGACCTCATAGAACACGATAATGGAAAAGAGCCTATATACTTTTTAAAATGCAAAAATGTCAATCACATTAATATCAATACAACAGAGATACGAGATACCACATGTCGTAAGGGAAAAATTCGAAGAGATGATCGGAAATAGATCGAATGCCTTCGCAGACCCTAACGAATCTGTCTTTTAACATAAACACGGTAGCCACCATCCAAACTGATGGAGTACCTGTTTACTCAAAACTTTATCCGTATCCAATGGGGGTGACCGACTTTGTAAACAACGAAGTAAAAGAAATGTTGGCAAACGGGATAATAAGACCATCCAAGTCACCATATAACAACCCGATTTGGGTTGTTGATAAAAAAGGAACGGATGAAGCAGGGAACAGGAAGAAAAGGTTGGTAATCGACTTCCGTAAGCTTAATAGGGTAACAGTGGACGAAAAGTATCCTATACCACCTATCTCAGCAATATTATTCAACTTAGGTAAGGCCAGGTATTTTACAACGCTTGACCTTAAATCTGGCTTTCACCAAATAAATTTGGCAGAAAAAGATCGACAAAAAACTGCTTTTTCGGTTAACAATTTTATACGCAAAAATACGAATTCTGTAGACTTCCCTTTGGACCCAAAAAATGCACCCCAAGCATTCTACCTACACCAAAATTAGCAATCGACGATGCATCGTGAACCGAGAATTTGTCGGTAAAATATGTTATGTTTACATAGATGATGTGATTATCTTCTCAAGAAGCAGAGGAAGAAATCTATATTCGAGACACGTAGACCGCGTACTAAAAGCGTTGTACAGCACGTTCTGGTCACCCATTACCATAAATAATGGAAGAGTATCACAAAATTGAAAAGTCAAATTTTTTCTAAAAGGAACATGTTGAGTACAAAAAAAAAATTAGGGTATTACGGTAACTAATGGAGGAATGAAACAACGCTTTCCTACCTATAAGGCTTAAGGCTATCTTGGAATACCAAACATTCCTAAGACACATTTTCGGCTTACGCTCAAAAAATTTCTTGGGTATGGCCAGCTAAATTATTACGAACCTGCGTCAGTCAAGGGAACTTTGCATCCCACTTACATTGCGATATCCTTTGACAGTGGAATTCACTCAAATAAGAGTTATCCAACGGCAAGCATCGGTACCTAAGAACCAATCAAAAAAATTGCCATAGCATCTGAATGACCGAACAACTGAAGGCATTTGACAAGCTTAAGGAAATCTTGTCTTCGGAAGACGTACTTCTGACATACCCAGACTTTTCTAACGCTATTTGACTTGACAACTGATGCTTCGTCAGTAAGGGTCTGCAAGAGACGCGTGATGACAGCAAGGTTTGCGACAATTTTCAGTCAGTTGCGGAGTCTTAGAAACTTATTGCGAACCGATTAACATTTATACAAAAATATCCCGCATTGATTAATTAAATACGCTGGAAGGCTTTCGTTGACGAATACAACGCGAACATTATTTACAAACCGGGAAAGAAAATTAGTGTCCCCCTTCCCCCCGGCAGTTTTTTTTTGCGGTAAAAAAGGGGGGCGACTTAGATTTGGCTATTATTCAAAGTAAACAATCTCTTATATCATTTTGGGAAAACTGGCGCCCAAGCCGGGAATGTTTTCGAAACCAAATAGTAATAGAGGAAGCGGACATGCCTTCCGTGTGAAGACATAAACGTTTTTAAAGAAAAAACACGCCACATCCAAAAAAGATTATACAAAGGTCAAATTGTTTAAATCAAGGATACAGCCATCGCTGTATATCTGCAATACATTAAAATCTACCAGTTGTCACCTTATTCAAGCGGACCGCTTGAAAGTTATCCTCGGCAGCATTGACACTCAAACGCTGAGTTCAAGATATCAGCTAATGGTAGCCAAGCAAAGCGAGACACGTAACACCTGCACAAACGTGCCCGTCGACGCCGGCACATGAACTGCAGCCCAACCACGTAAGACTTTTTTTCCACAAATAGTTAGACAAGACATGTAAGTGCAGACGTTCACATATTTTTAGGCTAAAAAATAGCACCCAACAAAACACCTTCTGAAAGTAAATAACAAAAAAATCGGGATAAATAAAACATAAAAAATATAAAAAATCATTTAAAACTTGTGTAAAAAATTTTCAAAGTTTTCGATTTCATATTCGTTGGCAACCAGATCTATTTTGGATTTAAAGCCAAAATTGCAACTCATAAATGAATTTACCACTTGCAAAAAGAATATTCTGTTATCAATGATAAATCTGTGAATTCCGATGTGTTGTGATAAAACCATGTTGTCAAATAACTTCTTTTGAGTTTGTTTTGAGTTCGCCCGTTTTTATTGTTATACCTCATATGTCAAACTTTGAATATATTAACTCTAGTGAGGAAGAGTTTATAGAGAGTTACAAAGAGTATAAGAAAGGAAAAAATATGCCAGGCGGTGGAGTACCTCAAGGAGAGGAAGCAATAAGTATGCAGAATTTTGTGCCTTTAATGCAAGCAGCAGTCAAAGAGGCGCTTGAATATCAGGCAGCCACCTTGAAAGCAGAATTTGATGCCAAGTTGTTGCAGATTTCTAAAGAAGTTCAGGGACTAAAGGTGTCAAATACACCTGAAGTGACGGTGTATGAAGCTGTAAAAATAAGTCCAGGGGTATCATGTGACGAGCCATTGGACATAGTGAAGTCCGTCCCAGAATTTGACGGTAAGCAAGAACAATATGTCGCTTGGCGTCAGGCTGCCACGGCAGCGTATGAGTTATTTGAACCATTCGATGGCAGCAGTAGACACTATCAAGCCGTAGCTATCCTTAGAAACAAGATCCGGGGTACAGCGAGTGCCACACTGGCATCGTTTAATACTGTACTGAATTTCAAGGCCATATTGGCTAGATTGGACTTTACCTATGCAGATAAAACACCTATATGGGTAATACGACAGGAAATGGAAACATTGCGACAGGGCGACATGACCTTGTTACAGTACTATGACGAAATTGAGAAAAAATTGACATTGATTACAAATAAAGCTATTATGACAAATGAAAGTAGCGAGGCAGCAGTTCTTAACAAACAGTATAGAGTGGATGCATTGCAGATATTTATTTCCGGGTTGCGCAAAAGTTTAAAAACACCCGTGTTCTCAGCACAACCTCATGATCTACCAACTGCATTGGCACTTGCGCAGGAAGCGGAGGCCGGCAATGATAGATATACTTTTGCAACAAACTTCGCGAGAAACGTCGAAGGTGGATTACAAAAGGCCCGGGGTACAACATCATTTCCCCCCGCAAAATCATCGATCTTATGACAACCAGCAGGTTGGAAGAAATCCACATTTTTCTAGGGGTCAAAAGAACAATCCAAGTCAGGTCCCACAGCAACGAGACTCTGCCAGTTCTAGGCAACGTCCTCGAGAGGTCCGAAATACGGGTCCAGAACCCATGGAAATAGACCCATCTTCTTCCCGCATGCGTCAACCAACTAGAGCATGGCCGAACAGAGGCTCAACTCCTCAAAACGGCTCTGGGCAAAATCGGCAATGGATCAATCATACGACCCAGGAGCCAGACCAGGAACAGGAAGAACGGGAGTATAATGAAAGGGCAGAAGAGGAGTGTAGGGCAGTGGATGAGGAACTTTTTGGCGCCTCTGACGATGAGAATTGCAATTTTTTAGGGGTAATTCCCTGCTACCCTATGTCAAGCGAGAAGTAGCGGGGAGAACAGTAAAGCTTCTGTTAGATACAGGGGCTTCAAAGAATTACGTCAAACCATGGCCAGAGCTGGCTAATTTCATGCCAGTAGAAGAACCATTTCATGTGACGTCAATTCACGGTCGCACAAAAATCCACACCAAGTGCAAAATCTTTCTTTTTGGAGTAAAATCCTCTTTTTTTGTTTTAAATAGTTTTTCTGATTTTGACGGCATTATTGGCCTCGACCTACTTAGACAGGTAAATGCGAAAATTGACCTTACAAGCGACCTCATAGAACACGATAATGGAAAAGAGCCTATCTACTTTTTAAAATGCAAAAATGTCAATCACATTAATATCAATACAACAGAGATACCACCCGTCGTAAGGGAAAAATTCGAAGAGATGATCGGAAATAGATCGAATGCCTTCGCAGACCCTAACGAATCTCTGTCTTTTAACATAAACACGGTAGCCACCATCCAAACTGATGGAGTACCTGTTTACTCAAAACTTTATCCGTATCCAATGGGGGTGACCGACTTTGTAAACAACGAAGTAAAAGAAATGTTGGCAAACGGGATAATAAGACCATCCAAGTCACCATATAACAACCCGATTTGGGTTGTTGATAAAAAAGGAACGGATGAAGCAGGGAACAGGAAGAAAAGGTTGGTAATCGACTTCCGTAAGCTTAATAGAGTAACAGTGGACGAAAAGTATCCTATACCACCTATCTCAGCAATATTATTCAACCTAGGCAAGGCCAGGTATTTTACAACGCTTGACCTTAAATCTGGCTTTCACCAAATAAATTTGGCAGAAAAAGATCGACAAAAAACTGCTTTTTCGGTTAATAATGGAAAATACGAATTTTGTAGACTTCCCTTTGGACTAAAAAATGCACCAAGCATTTTCCAAAGGGCAATCGACGATGTCGTGCGAGAATTTGTCGGTAAAATATGTTATGTTTACATAGATGATGTGATTATCTTCTCAAGAACCGAGGAAGATCATATTGAGCACGTAGACCGCGTACTAAAAGCGTTGTACGACGCTGGCATGAGAGTATCACTTGAAAAGTCAAAATTTTTCAAGGAACATGTTGAGTACTTAGGGTTTACGGTAACTAATGGAGGAATAACAACTTCCTCTGATAAGGTTAAGGCTATCTTGGAATACCAAATTCCTAAGACACTTTTCGGCTTACGCTCATTTCTTGGGTTGGCCAGCTATTATCGCTGCTTCGTCAAGGGCTTTGCATCCATTGCGAAACCTTTGACGGAATTGCTTAAGGGAGACAACGGCAAGATCGGTACCAACCACTCGAAAAAAATTGCCATAGATCTAAACACCGAACAACTGAAGGCATTTGACAAGCTTAAGCAAATCTTGTCTTCGGAAGACGTACTTCTGACATACCCAGACTTTTCTAAGCCATTTGACTTGACAACTGATGCCTCGTCATCTGGTCTCGGTGCGGTACTGTCCCAGGCTGGGCGACCAATAACAATGATTTCTCGTACGCTAAGGGACAGAGAAAAGAATTTTGCGACAAACGAGCGAGAGCTCTTGGCCATAGTTTGGGCCTTGCGGACTCTTAGAAACTATCTTTACGGAGTGCGAAATCTTAACATTTATACCGATCACCAACCCCTGACGTTTTCTGTGTCGGATCGAAACCCGAATGCGAAGTTAAAACGCTGGAAGGCTTTCGTTGACGAACACAACGCGAACATAATTTACAAACCGGGAAAGGAAAATTATGTCGCAGATGCCCTCTCTCGGCAGCATGTTAACGCGCTAGAAAATGGTGGCGACTCAGATTTGGCTACCATTCACAGTGAGGAATCCCTCTCTTACACGATTGAGAGCACAGACAGGCCGGTGAATTGTTTTCGAAACCAAATAGTAATAGAAGAAGCGGACATGCCTTCCGTTAAGACATTCATAGTTTTTAAAGAAAAAACACGCCACATTATCAGGTTCTCTAAACGTGAAGACCTATTACAAGAGGTAAAAGATCGAGTTAAAGCAGATGTAGTAAATGCAATACATTGCAGTCTGCCAGTTCTCGCCTTTATTCAACACAAACTGGTTGAAAGTTATCCCTCGACAACATTTAGACACTGCAAATCCTGGGTTCAAGATATAACTGATGGTACCGAACAAAGAGAGATAGTAACAACTGAACAGATTATGCAAGACTATTTTATTCCAAAAATAGGTAGACTCGCGCAAGAGATCACGGCGAATTGCAGGATCTGTTCTAAGGCTAAATACGATAGGCACCCAGCAAAACACCTTCTGGGAGAAACACCAATACCATCGGGAGTAGGTCAGGCAGTTCACATTGATATATTCTCAAGCGATAAAAAATTATTTCTGACTTGTGCAGATAAATTTTCAAAGTTTTCAATTTCATAACCCATAGAGTCAAGAGCGATAGTGGATGTAAAAATCCCCATATTACAACTCATAAATTTTTTTCCACATACAAAAACAATATTCTGTGACAATGAAAAATCATTAAATTCTGAGACGATAAAAACCATGTTGTCAAATAACTTTGACATACAAATCCAGAATGCGCCTCCTTTGCATAGTACGTCAAATGGACAAGTAGAAAGGTTTCATAGCACTCTCATTGAGATAGCTAGATGCATCAAGCTCTCAAAAAATTCGAGAACACGACAGAGCTAATTTTGATGGCAACGATAGAGTACAACAAAACCATACACTCAGTAACAGGTAAGCGACCGATCGATTTGGTCCGATCGCTTCCAGCAGACCTAGAGGCGGAAGTCAGAAATAAGATCCAAGAGGCACAGAATAGGTGCATAGGACGTGAAAATAAAAAAGAAAAGACAAACAGTACCAGGTGGGAGAGAAGGTGCTTGTTAAATCAAACAAAAGATTGGGTAATAAGCTCACTCCTCTCTATGTAGAAGAGGTTGTGGGGGCGCACCTCGGGACGACTGTCCTAATAAAAGGGAGGAAGGTCCATAAAGATAGTTTAAAATAAGTTCGACTATATTAAATTCTTCTAGGCTTAATTCATTACTAATGTTACTGACATAGACAACGATACGACACTCAACCGGGAAAATGAAACTGAGTGACTATTCGACTGCTGACTACATACCTCTCACAGACGGCGACATAACGGTTTGGGACGAGAACGGTTACCTTGGACATTCAACTAACCTGACAACATACGAAGTTTACGTGACAGGAACAGCAACCTGCATAGACGACTTTGAACAGCAGCACCTGAAGGACGTGCTAACGGATGACCTATGACGTATCGAGACATTACTGGAAACACTGTGGGTTCATCATAGGCAGGCCAAAAGCATTAACGTGCTGGGGAAGGCATTAAAGGTAATAGCCGGAAATCCGGATTTCGATGATTGGGAACAGGTTAGGATCAAGCAGCAGGAGCTCACAGAGGCTGAGAAAAAAGTTTATTCCAAATTTAAGCAAAGAATGGACGAACTCATAAATTCGGTAAATTCTATGTATCGGTCCAATGCTATAGACTCAGATCATCTATAAGAAATAATCTTGACCAACAATCGAATGATCACCCTTGACCTTCAAAATTTTAATTGTGGCCATAACTTTGGCTAAACTGAATCTGGTTGCCCCCACAATTCTGAATGAATTAGATGTTAGGGAAATAATTGGTGAACGTCTCACAGACCTTAGTATAACAGATTTGCTTAGGGTATCTACTATTAAGATCTTCCAAAATATTGAAAACTTACACTTCCTAATTTAATACCCAACACACAAATTAGTTTGTAAGATAGTTAAGCTCTACCCTGTTGAAAAAATAGAAAAATTGACTTTAGCGACGACAATGTGGTTTCGGATTGCGAAGGCCGCGTTCTCGCCGTTGGAGACCCGATCGATTTACTTAGACCCGATAATGGTTGTGGGTGAAAGCCTCGTACTGATCAATGATACAACCGTGCTTGTGGCTGAAAAAGGAAGACCAGAGTTAACGTCAACCGGCACCGTGACGATCACCTTTGACGGTGAAATAAGCGTAAACGGCACAAAAAACCGGCTGTTCCCGCCGTTTCTCAGATCAATGTCACCGAGTTCCGAAAGAATCTAAGCCTACCTTTCCTCCATGAAATGGGGCTAGAGAATTGGAGACATGTCGCCGATATCCATCAGAAGGTGACTTCGAGACCGATCATCAGTGCCGCCGTCACCTTGGTGCTGATCATCTCGGGTATGATTGCGTTCTTGGCTTGACAGAAGAGTTGCGCTGAGCAAAAGCAAATTAAAAAAAATCATTGCACTTAAAAAAGCCCTAGAGCGAGCCGAGGACGGCCCACACTTGAAGGAGGGAGGAGTTAACCCGAGTACGTTGGCTTCAGGTTCCCATAACTAACCTGAGTCAGAAGTTAATTACTCTCAGCCCACTGTGACTGAGTTATAAATTGACAGTTGGAATTCACTCAAATAAGAGTTATCCACAGAACGCACTCATCTAAGAGCGAATCACTCAAATTGCGATGCTTATCGCAATGGAACATGGCGCTGCACGGTTAGCCAATGTGATTTACAACAACAAAAATATCCCGCTTGATTAATTAAATAAACTTTAATAAAATTATACGGAAATAGTGTCATTATTAAATAAACAATTAATATCATTTTGGGAAAACTTATACAAATCTAATATTCACTGAGCACCTATGTCACATATTGAAATAAAAGAAATGATTATGCTAAACAATAATAATTATACAATCTAGAAAAATATATAAATAATCCTCATGTTTGTATAAGCTATAATATCTATATTTTACCTATACATGAAATGTAAAACAGCACCTCATAACATTATAATAACATATCTAAGATCTAAAGCAAACAAATCAGTTGACAAAAATATTAAAACAGTTAAAGAAAATAATACTGAAATAATAAAAACTGATAATAAAATTCCACAATTATATCCAGAAGTAAAGGCTTAAGGACAAGCCAAAATCTAAAAGGTGGGGGAGTGACATATTCATTCTCCATATGAACTACTTAAACCGATCTTTTGAAATGCTTCACTTTTCAAAAGCCTTACAGTTCATTACTTAAACCGATCTTTTGGAAAGCTTCACTCATCTGTGAGGACTCAAATTTTGAGCCTCACAACTTGTTTATTGCTAATTTATTTTCTCTCAGCTATTTAATTTATAAAGTCATCAGTGCAGGGTATAAGCTTGTCAGGCCAGTCTTCGAAAAGTCAAACGCATAGACCCCATTAGCATGAGTATAGGGTATACGGCTCGCTCTCAGAAAAAAACCCACCACCATCCACATACTTAAAACTGGAGTAAGTGAGACAGCAGCAATCGATCAGTAAGCGCAAGCAGAGCAGCAACAACGGGACAGAGAGCGCACGCACATAATCCTCCGCACACGAGCGCGCTCAGAGAGCGCCAACAGCGAACGCGCTCAGAGAGCGCCAACAGCGAGCGCGCTCAGAGAGCGCCAACAGCGAAAGCACTCAAAGAGCGGCGCTCAATAGCTGATGAGAGAACGCACGCACACAGACGCACGCACACTCACGTCTGCGCATGAGCGCAGTGAAAGAGAGGCGGGAGAAGATCACTCAAGCTGCAGTTCACGCGCTCACGCACTCAAAAATGAGCGAAAACGAGTGCAACCAGTACATAAGCACCGGTAAGTCAGTGGAGTGGGAATATGAGATCGGATAGTGTCCCTCGACACGGCAAGTAAAAAGGAAGTGCCAGGAAATCAAGCTCGAGAAAATGAGCAAGGACACCAGGGCGACCACGCAGGATCACTGGACGAGGACACAGGAGATCGAAGGACGAGCCAACGAGAATAACCGAGTTCAGAGAAATGCACAAGACAAGTGAGGTGAGCGAGCCATACCGTGGTACAAGGCAGGGAATCGTGAACCTTAGGAATTAGAGAAAACAGTGCACGGTGCCAGGCAGGGACATAGGAATAATTATTAAGAAATTTGTGCAAAATAAAACAGCCAGTGAAACGAAAGTGCAGTTGTTTTCCACAAACGAGTGAGAAGTACCACGGTACTTAGTGCGAGAGCCCCAGTTGTGAGAGGCAAAAACCACTCAAACTGGAGGCGCTCGCGGACTTGTAGCTCAAATGTGTGTAGTTTTGCATGTTATATTTCAGTGTATTGTTTTCTTCGGTTCTAGGGGTATGCGTACGAATGGGTACGTGCATGTGTGTGTACGTGGGTATGTGTGCGTGTAGAAGTGTACAACGGTGTGTACAACGCACTGTACTGAGGATTGTGCTGGTGCGACTTCGGTCAAATCCCGTTGCATACAGTGCAGCCTTAGTATAGCCAGGCGGAAGAGTGGTACATACAGGGTATTCCCCACGGTGCCAGGATTTCACTGGTGTGACGACGGTCACTACCCGTTGCATACAGTGAAGCTTCTGGTACGGTCACGCAGGTCTCAGGAACTGACGGTCAAATCCCGGTTTCCTGAGACTTAACTGCGGAGGGGACATCAGGTAGACATCACTTTCTCCGCCTTCGGCCACTTACAGATCACCCCACTCTGCACCTCACCCCTCAAGTCGGCCTCGCCGCTTGAAAGCCTCTGCCTTCACCCCTCCCGACGACCCAAACATTTCACCCCCTCGTCCAGGGTCTCAGCACCAATACAAATATTCTTGTAAAGGTAGCCCTGGCGCGATTGAGCCGACTCCAGCCATAGAACGCTACCTTACACTTCAAAAGCCTTAACATAAATGTTCTCTCGAGACACCAATCGTCAAACGATAAAAAGCTTAAGTAAACAAAGTTGTAAAGCTCTGTCGAACTTTAAGGTTTTCTGGTCCATAAAAATAATTCTGTCAATTAGTTTTGAGTGACTCTGGTGTAATTTATAAATTTAAAAAACAAACAAACAAAGAAAAACATTGAACAAGCAAGATCTTTTTGTTGGCAATTAGTGCAAAGGTAGACATTCGGTTTTCTTCTAAACAAATATATTTTTTTATTTTTTGATGAACACCTAAATACTTAATTATATATACTTTGTGGGGTCTCCTACGCCTACTTCGACCTTTTAAAAACGTAAAGAGTCAATAATTGTACAATACTTCTACTTAATAGAAATGTCGTAACGTAAGCCTTTATATGCGTCTCTGTATGAATAAGTGTATATGCGTGTATCATTTCATTGGTCAAGCACAAATTTATGTATGTGTGTGTATGCGTTTGAATGCAGAAAATGCGTGTGCATAGAAAAGAAGAGAAGAACAACAGATGGCGCTACGCGCTCGCATTCTCTTTCCTACATGAGCATTGCGATGACGTCACAGCTTGCTGGTCTGTATACAAAATCAAAGAGAACAAGGTTATTGTTTAATAACTTATGTGTTTGTTGTCCGATCGGAATGGAATTTTAACGTTATGTTGGTATTATAATTAGCTAAGTATAGTCTTACTCAGAATGTTGGTCATTTCATATGTCGCTCGCAAATCAGCTTAAAAGATGAAATTATTGATTTGCGTGGGCGGGGGGCGAAATAAAATTTATTGAAAATGGTCGAAGGGTATAAATATAAAAATAACAGCTCCTCTTCAGCCTTCGTTAACACGAAGTGTAAGTCGACCGCATTTCCAATTTAATTTACGTTTGAAATTGTAAGTCCCGATACCGACAAAGCCATGGCTGATATGCTTTTAGGCCATGGATTTTAAAAAATTCATGGTGTACTGTTTGTAGAAACGCAAATGTGCGTAACAGGCAGAAGGAGTCATTTCCGACCCCATAAACTATATCTACAACAACAACCGAGTCGATTGAGCCATGTCTGTCTGTTCGTCTGTTCGGCTGACCGTCTGTTCGTCTGTATGAACGCCTGGATCTCAGCAACTATAAGACCTAGAGCCAAAAATTTTGTGACAACATACGTGTGTATTCAGGTGTCTCAAAGTTTTTTTGAAATTTGCCACGCCGCTTCCCGCCTCTGTAAATCAGTAATAACAATTGTTACAACAATAAACATTAAAGACCGGCAAGAACAAATTATATGGGTTAATCAATCCCCACAATCAATAAGATTGTGCCGTCCATTAAAAATGGAATTCGCAAAACAGACGAGAGATCACATTTTAAACGAAAAAGATAACATTAATTCTCAAAGTTTTTTTGAAAATTGGCCACGCCCCTTCCCGCCTCTGTAAATCAGTAATAACAATTGTTACAACAATAAAAATTAAAGACCGGCAAGAACAAATTATATGGGTTAATCAATCCCCACAATCAATAAGATTGTGCCGTCCATTAAAAATAGAATTCGCAAAACAGACGAGAGATCACATTTTAAACGAAGAAGATAACATTAATTTTCAAATAGGAAACCTGAAAGATCACACTTATTTCTATGGTGATCAAAAGAGAACTGTATAATATGTTCTATTATTAACATAAATTAACGATAAAGTTTCAAAAATTTTGATTGGCACAAAATTATGTCAACTATGCCCACTTTGCGGTGCTAAGCCAAATCAATTATTGAAGACAACCAATTTGAATTTAATTGATTTCCACATAAATCCAACACAACTGAAATATGGAATAAGCCCTTTGCACACGAGGATAAGGTTCCTCGACTTCGTTCTTAAAATATCGTATAGAGCAGAGCTTGAGGTTTGGCGGGTCAAAGAAGATAAAATGGTGTCTTTCCGAAAAGACTATATTCTGCGAAGATTGTGGTCTGAAATGGGTTTGGTCGTGGACAAACCGAAACAAAATGGATAAGGAAATAGCAACGATGGAACTGTGACGATGTTTTTAATAGGTCAATTAGTTTAATGAGTGACTCTGGTGTAATTAATAACTAACTCCATCAAATGAAAATTATAAAACAAAAATACATTTTTTTATTTTTTGCTGAACACCTAAATTCCTAATTATATTTACTTTGTGGGGTCTCCTACGCCCACTTCGTCCTTTTTAAAACGTAAAGAGTCAATAATTGTACAATACTTCTACTTTATAGAAATATCGTAACGTAAGCCTTTATATGCGTCTCTGTATGAATACGTGTATATGCGTGTATCATTTCATTGGTCAAGCACAAATGTATGTATGTGTGTGTATGCGTTTGAATGCAGACAATGCGTGTTTAGAGGAAAACCGAATGTTCACCTTTGCACTAATTGCCAACAAAAAGATCTTGCTTGTTCAATGTTTATCTTAGTTTATTATTCACTTGTTGCAATTTAAATAGTCGAACCAAGAGCTCATAGACGAGGTATGGTCCGATCTATTTCCTCCTAAGTGCTAGGAAAAAACTTTTCCGCCCTAAAAGAGCCCACATTCCTTGTCTCAGATCTCTGCGCTTTATAAATGTTCTGTAAAGTGGCCCCTGGGCGAGATTGAGTATACCCCGGCCAAGAAAAGCTTGCTTTATAATACATTTACATACGACTTTTACTTGATTAAAGAAGATTGTAGGTACCTTTCTTCAAAAATAAAGGGGTAGGAGAAGGTACAAACATATATGTGGAGGAGGTTTGCAAATAAAAATACAATGGATAAAACTGTGTGTAATTTGTCTTTTCATACATATATATGTCGAATTGTCTTTGTCTCCCATTAGAGCGTAGCGTGTTTCGAACTGTTCACAGGCGGTCTCTCAAGCATACTGCCCTGCTCGTTTTCTAACAGCCTATACGAAACCTCGAAGGTACAAACATATATGTGGAGGAGGTTTGCAAATAAAAATACAATGGATAAACTGTGTGTCTTTTTATACATATACATACATATGTATGGAAAACTTTGGAAAATGGCAGTCGGTTGTAAGTAAGTATGTGCTTGCAAATGCAGCACATACACATCTACATACAGAGATGCCGGTGTCGCAAATTGCGAAGTCAGAAGGAAAAGGAGAAGAGATCTCTCTTTTCACAAAGGAAAAGTTACACACAGCCCTCTGCCGTATAAGATTAGTAAAAAGTTTAGCACTTATCTGTGGGGGATCCTGACGAGACAAACAAAGGAAAAGCACAAGTGGAGAAGCCAACCCTTCTAAGCTGAACTGTTTCATTGGTGGAATTGAAGTAAGTCATTAAGGGCAGCGTTTGATTTGAGTGCGTGTTAAATTCCCTGACAATTGCGAGACAATTGGCAAACTGGCAGAGTGAAAATGTGAATTTTCGCAGTGAAAGTTATATAAGTCGCTGTGTGAAAATTTCTTTAAATTTGCATGTATATGGCCAATTCTATCACTCAATTAAACCCGAGTCTGCGTTCTGCGCAGCAGCAGCAGCAGCCCACAACGGCAGTTAGGAGGCTCGCTCAGCTCGGCTGGAGCTCAGCTGCGGCGAGATGCGCTGACGGTGCCAGGTGCTGCAGGTGCTTCATCTGTTGCGGCACTGGAAGCCTGAACGCGTTGGCGAGGTGTAGTTAGGGGGTGGGGCTGCCCCCGCCCGGGCCTGCACGCGCAGCCTGTTGCTGGCCTGTTGGCATGCTAATCCCTTGGCGTGGCATACCACTTATTTTTGCTGAATGACTCCACTCGACTCCGCGCCACGACTTGTTGCATGTGCCGACTGACCTTCGTGTTGTGCTCTATTTTTGTTTTTCTTTCACACCTTCACAGCTGGCCACCATGGTGACCAATGCAACAGCAGCAACAACTGGGACAACAACAACAACGAACAACAACAATCTGCAGGCGAACAACAACAGTCAGACGCCGAACAACAGCAACCTTGTTGCTTTGACGCGTGACCGGATGATGTTTGCAGGATCCCGGGCGCGGTGTCCGTGCAGACATTTCTCTGGCGTCAAATAGCGCCGTTCATCAGGCGGCCCGAATTAGAGCAAAACTGCGGAGCCAGTTGCATCATGAAAATATGGAAGCGTAGAGGAGTCCAATGAGTGATAAAATCCCAAGCCATGAGCGATTCCCGCCAGCAAATCTCGCGAAACACTGCCAAGCAGAAGAAACTGTGCTGTAAAATTCGCTATACGTGTTTGTTGTAAGGATGGATGGACTGTGTGTGTGTGTGTGTACATAGCCTGCATTGGCACATACCTATCAGACAATTTCGAATCGTATATATAAATATAATATATGACAGCAATACGTAAC
>JAECXB010000408.1:0-49863 GCA_018151435.1 Zaprionus africanus | reverse complement strand
TCATTCTGCATGACCTTTAAACTTGTAAAATGCGTCTTAGTTAATAATGTGTAACTGTGGTGATGTATGTGTATGGCATTGTGTAATTTTGGGTATCACTGCTTATGTATGTTGTATTTTGTGTAAATGCTTTAATAATAGTTTTGCACTGTTTTTGATATTGTTGGTGGATATGTATATGCGTTGATGTAGATGTAGATATAATAGTAGAGGTAGATGTAGATTTGTAGGTTATAGATGTAAGTGTAGAATATAGATATAGAGTTTTAGGTTTAAGATGTATTTTTTCTCCTTTTCCCAGCTTTGGCAGGGCGAGCCAGCGAGGTTATGCGTTCGCTGCTCGCCAAGATTTTTTGTAAATATTCCCAATAAGGTGTGCAGATCTGTGGGTGTGCCGTTCGTTGTCGGCACGGAACCCCGATCTAATGCACGGTGGAGCCCTATCCGCAGACACGTGCACTCGAACAGCCGGGTGCTCCGCTGGCCGACGCAAGTTGCACGCTCTGCATAAAAAAATAACCAACATCGAATTAGATTTAATCAATGAAAATTTATAAATTAGTACTCACTGATTTGCCTTGGATATAGAGAATTATAGCAATATAGAGCACACTTTTCTCTTTTTTTTCCAAAGATTAAACGACCACGTGTACTTTTTAATTTATTAATTTTTTTTATGCAGACTGCACATCTGCCCTTCGCGAATGCCAAAATAGAAAAGAACTCTATGAGAGCGTTGGTGTCTCTCGAGCAGTGCAAAGCTCACATGCAACTCCCAAGGTTTTAATTTGAGCTTTGAGCTTTTTGTTAGAGTTTAATAGCAGTGATCTAATATTGACTCCGAATTATCGAGATAGAAATTTAACGTTTTCGGCGTATTTTTCAAAAAAATCGTTAGTTTCCTTTTTTTTTTTTCTTTTATACGATTGAAAGGGCTGTACATTACACCCTGTGTGAAAGCTCTTGATGCATATGCAACTGGCAGTTGCGCACCATTGTACTCGTGACTGAGAACTGCACCACACGCAACTTTAGTTGCGTCAGCGGTTATGCAAAATTCTTTGCTGAAATTAAGTTACTAGTGAAGTAGGTTTTTTCAAAGCCTGCTTTAGGTAATTAAATGCGTCATTGCATTCTTTAGTCCATTCAAATGAATCTTTTTTCCTGCATAACCTCGTTAAATGACGAGAAAGTTGTGCAAAATTATAAATGAATCTACTGTTATAATTACAGAATGCGACGAAACGTCGTACACTATCGGCATCTGTGGGTAAAGGATAGTTCTTTATAGCATCGTATTTTCTATCATCCGGTAGGATGCCATGGTCTGTACATTTATGGCCGAGGAATATTACCTCGTGCATGAAAAATGATCATTTCTCTGCATGTAATTTTAGGTTGCGTTTCCTGCACAACTCGAAAATGATCGTGAGGTTTTCGAACATGTGCTGTTCTGAACAGCCGATAACGACTAAATCATACATATAAAGAAATGCTTGCGAAGGTTCAAGACCTGAAAATGCAAGTGTCATCATTCTCATAAATGAATATGGGGCTACCTTTAGACCATAGGGTAATCGCGTGACGCCAAACGAAACGTTGCTGGTTGAGAAGGAAGTTATGTTTCTAGACTTTTCTTCTAGCCCCATTTTGGTGAAATCTGGACATAAGATCTAAACACGAGAAGTATTTTGCGCGATTTAATTGACCCAAGATTTCTTCTATTCTTGGCAGTGGGTATTTATCTGTATATATTTTTGCTCAGCATCACTAGCCAAGTCGATTAAACCATGTCTGTCTGTCTGTCCGGATGTCTGGATGTCTGTATGTCCAGATGAACACAAAGATCTCAGCTATTATAAAAGCTAGAGACACCAAATTTGACATGAAGGTTTCTGTTGATCCGGAACAGATGAAGTTTATTTCAAATGTTGGGTGCCACGCCCACGCAAATCAATAATTTCATTTGTTAAGCTGATTTGCGAGAGACATATAAAAGATACAACATTCTGAGTAACAACAACCACAACGGACAACAAACACCGAAGTTATTAAACAAAAACGTTGTTCGCTTTGATTTTGTATACAGACCAGCAAGCTGTGACGTCATTGCAATGCTCATGTAGGAAAGAAAAGGAAAGAGAATGCGAGCACATAGCGCCATCTGTTGTTATTCTCTTCTTTTCTATGCACATGCATTTTTTGCATTCAAACGCACACACACACATATACATACATTTGTGCTTGACCAATGAAATGATACACGCATATACACAGACGCATATAAAGGATTAGGTTACGATATTTCTATTAAGTAAAAGTATTGAACAATTATTGACTCTTTACGTTTCAAAAAGGTCGAAGGGTATCCCACTGTCGCGTGCCGCCCGACTGTTGCTCTTGTTTCCTTTGAATTTGGAAGAGATTTCTTGGGTACCATGAAAGGTGGGCTATTTAATTCTGATATGGGTGGTTCTACAATACCATCCTTAATTAACTTGTTGCCCTGTCTATTTATTTCCGGCTTTTCCGTCTCTGCGTTTCTATAATTTTTAATGTAAACTGGAGTTTTATCGGCTAATCTTAATTTTTGTCTGTAAAAATTATTACTTGATATTTCTTCTTGTTTACGCTGAAACTTGCCACCTAAATGTAGGCAGCATATCGGTTTAAACAGTGCGAGAGTCACTAAGAGCTCTCGCGCTCTTTTATCCTATATTATGTGAAGTTAGAATTAAGTAAATAAAATTATGTCAAAAAAACTAGTATGAAAATATAAAGTGAACTGAATGCCATGCGCCCCGAATTGTCTCCTTTTTCTCGACTTGTTTTCGCGTCGGTTTATTTTCGTTCAGCAACAGAATTTTTCCCCCAAATCTACGATCCCTCCATAGAAGGAAGACTTCATTGCCGCCACTACAATCATTGGTCCTTCGAGCCGGAGTTTTTCTATATTTTGGACTTACGTCGCTCGATCATCATCCCCCCCACTTCGCTCGAACCAAAGGAAAACGGCATCTTGTCAGGATCCCACTCAGATAAGTACAAACCTTTTTCTTATACGGCAGAGGGCTGTGTGTAATTTTTCCTGTGTGAAAAGAGAGATCTCTTCTCCTTTTTTTTATAACCTCGCAATTTGCGACCGGCATCTCTGTATGTACATATATGCTGCACTTGTAATCACATACCTACTTACAGACGACTGCCATCTTCCAAAATTTTTCATTCATTTATATGTATGAAAAGACAAATTACACACAGTTTTATCCATTATATTTGTGTTTGCAAGCCTCTGCCACATATATGAATGTACCTTCTCCTACCCCTTTTTTGAATAAAGGTACATACAATCTCCTCTTATCAAGTAAAAGTCGTATGTTATATATTGCCACTCTCTTTCCCGTGAACGGACGTGTTTTTTCTGCGCTTCGTTATTTTCGCGTTTTTATTAAAAACAACCAGTGTTTTATAGATCGTTTATTTTAAAACCGATCTTCTTTTCATAGTCCTTTCTCGACGCGTGTGCATGCCTTTCAAATTAGTCAAACTAATCTTTGTTTGCTAATGTTATATTTTTTGTGCATTGGTTCTCCTCCTCTGGTGCTTTGTTTACATCTTTACTCTTTTCGGTAAGCAACGTTGTTGTTAGTGGCTCACCGCTATTACTCTCTTTCTTATATATCCTAATTCTTTGAGCGCTCCTAAGCATCTCTCACGCTGTGCCGCTCTCTCTACTGCAATTCTTTGAGCGCGCCTGAGCATCTCTCACGCTTTGCCGCTCTCTCTACTGCACTTTTGTTGTTTGATCGTTTTTGCTCTCTCTACTGCACTGTTGTTGTTTTATCGTATTTGCTCTCTCTGCTCTCTGCCTTTTGCGCGCGCCAATTTCTTTTTCTTGCGCACATACCTCTTTTTCTTGTTTTTGTTTTGTTTTCTTTGCTGCTGTTTTGATTTGTTACAGTAGGTGTTCCCTATAATGGACGCATTAATTTGTTTTAAGAAATCCTGCCTTAAGCAGGTGATGGCTGCCCAGCCAAGCATTTTGCGTAAGCTATGTGATAACGTACTACACGCGAGGTGTGCCGGTTTTTCTGGCCCGACGGCTGATGCCCTAGCGAAGCGCACTGGGTTGCGTTATTGCTGTGATATGTGTAGGGAAGTGGAGGGCGAAATTTGTTCGTTTATGCGGCAAACAAAGATTGGATTTAGGAAACTGCTTGGAAGTTTTCGCACACTATCCGACCAGTTCTCAGCGCTCGATTCATTTTTCAATAACCTTAAGTTATTGAACGAATCCTCAAAGCGAAAAAAATCCACCCGCATAGAGGAGCCTATTATCGCCACCCAGCTCCCTATAATTGACCAGCCAATGGTACAGCCGATAATGTCGTTCACCAATACCCCGATGGCAACGAAATCAGCGGCTAAATCAATTTCGATTCCCGAAAATGTCATTGAGTGTATGCAACCAGTGACGACCAAATGTTACGTCATGTCCGCTATGGTCTCGTTGCCCGTGCCACAGAAAATAGGGTTGCCTAAGGCGTGTTCAAGTTCTGGTTTACCAGAAGAGAACCTCTGCTCTGGAATTATACCTGAGGCGCCTAAAAAGATTATAGGTGTTCCACAGAAGAAACAGATTTTTGTTTCTAGGCTTGCCCCTGAACTCACATGAAATGATGTTAAAGCTTATTGCAATAACTTGACTTTACACTTGTAATAACTTTAATTAAACTTCAGAACGTTTGCTCTGTTTGAGTGTACTTTATTGAATGTTTATTGGGTCTTTTATAACCCGCGCATACAATGCTTATATCTATGTATTCCTTATTACATATATTCATATACATATTTATGCAGAAGGCATTGACCATATGTATACAGAAGGCATTGACCACATGAGCTGCAAAGTGCATGCTCAGCATTCCCGCGCTCCGCGATCGGTATATGAATGAGCCTTGTATTACTCAACGCTGGAATGCTTATGTAGTTATTGGTGGTCTTTTTACGTTACGTTTACTATTACAAAGTGTCACAATGTATTTATGCAAAGTTATATCCAGGGCCAACCAAAATATTTACGAAAATTCCCGAAATATTTATTTATTATTTACGATAAAACAAACGAAATATTTGAGATAAATGTTTACGATAAAACTTTATTTTCTTAAATTACATGGTCCATCAATGAGTCAAACAACATTATTACAGTGAATTATTACATGACTTCCCAAATTTTCAAATGTAAAAGATCACCGGCAGTCCTTTAGTACTCTTTTTGTAGCCGGAAAATGAGCGCTCTACATCACAAGATACTACCGGAGAGTGTTTGAATGCTTCGATTTCGGACGGTGTCAGATTGTTGATGTATTCATCCACTTCGTTCAGCTTTTCGCCACTTAAATCCTGCACGATCTTCCGCAAAGTTTCCAGTCCAGTGAAAACGTTTTTTTTTCTCTCTTTTTAATGAAACAAAAACCGGTTTTTTCTTTGAATTTCAAATTTTCGATTTAAATCGATTTAAATCGATTTTTTCTTGAATTTTCGGAAACTAAATCGATTCAGTGAACATCGATTTATTTCCAGCTCTACTATGAACTGATCGGTTCGTGAAATACTGCATGTTTCTGTGTTAGAAATAGATAAAAATCTAGATAAAAATAAATAGATAAAAGTGAAAATAAACATCTATTGTACTTATTTCGTCGTCGGGAAAGTGCTTAGTCACTTATCGCTGTCCTTTACTTGACTCGAGGGTTTCAGATAAAACACATTACTCGGCAATTTAAGCAAATAAATCGCTTGCAGAAAATTCCCTGAGTCCATAGATACATGATTCATGTAATCTGCCTGGAAATTATTTCTTAGGATAAATCAATTTTTGGGCATTTCTATTGATTTGAAGAAATAATATACATGTAATTTCACTAAATTATGTTAAAAAATGCCAAAATATTAACGAAAAGCCGCAGATCGTTAAAATATTTATGTATTCCGAAATTTGCCCAAAATATTTAAATAAATATTTAATATTTACGTAAATATTTTGGTTAGCCCTGGTTATATCAATTCTTTATTTGATAATAGGGTAGATATGCTACACCTCCCTTTTTAATGAAATGACGTAATACATGTGTCATTTAGCTTTAGTGTTAATATATTGTGTTACAAAATATACTTTTTCGAAATGATACTGATTTGTTTCTTATTATTTATCTAATTATTAACAATGGTTTGTCTCGATGCATTTGTGCTTAATGACAAAAGATACAAAAATTTTTTTTTAGTCAATTACGTTATGTTTTGTTTTATGTTTAACTTTCTTAGAAGAATATATTTTTTTGTTTTTTTTTTTTATTTTTTTTCTTTTTTTCTTTTTTTGTTTTGGGTGATCTTTAGACCTTTTTTTAAATGAAACGTTTCATTGATTATATATTTTTAACCTATCCTTATGTACTTTTTGTTTTTCTTGCTTTTTGTCTATAATTAAAATGTTATCTCTGTCTTCTATAGTTTCTACGGTATATGGACCTAAATATACTGGATCTAACTTATGACCCGCTTCGTTTCTTAATATAACTTTATCTCCTATTTTTAATTCAAAATCTGATGTTTTCTTATCGTAATTTTGTTTCCTATAAGACTTAGCTTTTTCTAACATAAGTCTAGCTCTTTTATTATGCTATTTCTAATCTAAATTTTATTTCTTTAGAGTAATCTTATACATTGTATAGTGGTTCTACTCTATCTGTTTTATTAAAGTCTACGAACTGTCTTGGCAATCTTCGAAAGACTAGTTCATATGGACAGTATTCATGCATGACTGATGGTGTTGTGTTTAAGCAATAGGTAAAATATTGTATACAAGTGTCCCAATCAGTTTTGTCTGCAGAAATGTATGAACGAATGTATTCATTGAATGTTCTATGACTTCGTTCTATTGTCCCTAAGGTCTGGTGATGATATGCGGTTGATGTAAGATTTTCAATTTTCATATGTTTACACATATCTAAAATTACCTTGTTTTTATACTCGGTACCCATGTCCGAAATGAACGTCTTCATTGGACCGTACTTTAGTATAAAATTTTCGAATATAGCTTTCGCGACAGTATTTGCGCTCTTGTTTGCAATTGGAATTGCCACTAGATACTTTGTAACATCACATATTAGTGTGACGATGTATTCATTGCCATATTCTGAATTGGGTAGTGGACCAACGGTGTCCACTATCACTCTATCGAATGCATTTGTTGGGGTTTCTGTGTTAGTCAATGGGGTCTTTGTATGTGTCGTTGTTTTCGATGATATGCGGTTGATGTAAGATTTTCAATTTTCATATATTTACACATATCTAAAATTACCTTGTTTTTATACTCGGTACCCATGTCCGAAATGAACGTCTTCATTGGACCGTACTTTAGTATAAAATTTTCGAATATAGCTTTCGCGACAGTATTTGCGCTCTTGTTTTCAATTGGAATGGCCACTAGATACTTTGTTAAATCACATATTAGTGTGACGATGTATTCATTGCCATATTCTGATTTGGGTAGTGGACCAACGGTGTCCACTCTATCGAAAGCATTTGTTGGGGTTTCTGTATTAGTCATTGGGGTCTTTGTATGTGTCGTTGTTTTCGACATTTGGCATTTATGACATCTACGTATGTACTCTTTTATATGACGAGTCATATTTTTCCAATAATAGTGTCTTTATTTTTGCTAGCGTTCTTGTAATGCCTGTATGACCTCCTTGAATTGGATCGTCATGGAATGTAGACAGTATTGATTGTATCTCTTTTTCAGTTTGTATAAAGGTCACCGGCTGGAGTAGCGCTACTCTTAATGATTTTAATTTCTTGTTGCCCATATGTTTGAAAGAATCTATTGAAATGGATTCAAAGATTTTTTCGCTCGGTGCCAATTTGAGTTGGCTGATTTTTAGCATACCGGCTTGCATTTCAAGCCTTTGGAAGAACTGACCTAAGTCTAGAATTCCATTGGTATATAAATCGTCAACATCAATTCTTGCAATAACTTTATTTCCTCGTTTTAGTAAACAAGTAGATTCAGTTATTCGCAAGGTCACTACTTTTCGTACTTCATCATTTGTTATGACTTCATGTACGTTGGGCTTAGATACATTTTGGATACTTTGCCTAGGCAATAGTTCCTTATTTGTTACTGTACAGTTTTTATCATGTCTACTTTGTTGCCTGGTAGTGACTTTCAGGACTTTATTTTGCATGTCTTTTAGTTCTTTTATATTTATACGCGAAAGTGCGTCTGCTACGAAATTATCTTTTCCCTTTAGGTATTCTACCGTGAAGTCGTATTCTTCAAGCTCTAGCCGCATGCGAGTTAATTTAGAACTGGGATTAGTCATAGAAAATAGATACGTTAATGGTCTGTGGTCCGTTTTAATAGTGAAATGTTTGCCATAAATGTATGGTCTAAAATGGGTGATTGCCCAATGAATTGCCGCTAGCTCTTGTTCCGTTGTACTCTTATTGCTTTCCCCTTTTGTAAATGAACGAGATGCATAAGCTATTGGGAGCTGAATCCCGTCACGGTTCTGAGTTAGAACCGCTCCGCAAGCTTGTTTACTAGCATCCGTTATAATGCAAAATTCTTTGCGAAAATCAGGATATTGTAATAATGTGGGGTGCATAAGCTTTTCTTTAAGGTATTCGAATGCGTTTTGGCATTCGCTTGACCATTCAAAAGGGACATTCTTTTTACATAATCTAGTTATGTGCCGTGAATAATCGGCGAAATTTCTTATAAATCGACGATAATAGTTGCAGAATGCTACAAATCGTCTTGCGCTGTCCGCATCATGAGGGACAGGATAATTTTTGATGACGTCAAATTTCTTGTCATCTGGCAATACTCCTTTATCGGTGCATTTGTGACCTAGGAATGTCACTTCATGCATGAAAAATGAACATTTTTCTGGATGCAATTTTAGGTTATATTTCCTACATACATTAAAAACATCAGTTAGGTTTTTAATCATGTGTTTTTCGGAACATCCTATCACCATTAAGTCATCCATATAAAGGAATGCCTGAGAAGGTTCTAAACCAGAGAATGATATAGTCATCATTCTCTGAAATGAATTTGGTGCTATTTTAAGACCAAATGGTAATCGCGTGAAGCGATATGAGCCATTGCTTGTTGAAAAAGATGTTATATTTCTTGAGTTTTCTTCAAGTTCTATTTGATGGAAACCTGACATCAAGTCAAGGCATGAAAAGTATTTAGCTCGACCTAGTTGATCCAAGATGTCATCAATTCTAGGGAGTGGAAATTTATCGGAAAGTAGTTTTTTATTGATTTGACGATAGTCAATTACTAATCGCCATTTCTTTTGTTCTGAATTCGGTAATGATTTCTTCGGAACTAACAAGAGTGGGCTGTTGTACTCGGATACAGACGGTTCTACGATTTTGTCGTTAATTAATTTCCCTACTTGTTTTTGGATTTCTTCAATGTGGCTATGCGGGCTTCTGTAGTTTTTTATATAAATGGGTTCATCATCTTTAAGTCTTAATGTCTGTCTATAAAAATTGTTTGTTGATATTGGTTCGGTTTCCAGTCCGAACACATCACTATACTTTGTGCATAATTCAGTTAATTGACTTTTAAATTGTTCTGGAAAATTTTTCTTTAGTTTTGAAAGTACTTGTTCGGTTCTATTTTCTGGATTGGTGCTATGAATGTCATAATCTTTTAAATTTTCATATTGGATTTTGTTTACTTTGACCAATTGGTCGAAATTAGTTGTATTTAGACGTCGAATGTATACATGTTTGGTTGCTGCTATTGTATTCGCAACGTAAATTCCATTATGTATTTCCTGATTAGGAACAAATATGTAATCATTTACGGTATTTATGTCTATTTTCCGAATAGCTTGTGAACTGGCTGGCAGAAGAACTGTATCGTTGCCAGCGCTATATGTTATCGGAACATATATTGGATAATTTAAATTTTGGGGTCTAATTATAAACCTGTCTTCACTTGTTTTGAAATCTAGCTGACAATTAAATTTTTTTATAAAATCAATGCCTATTATACCATCACATGGTATTGAAAAATTTGAGTCTACCAAAAATAATTTTTGTGGAATAATATATTTTTTTTTTTTAAATTTTTTTTGGGGTTTTTTCTTGAAACTTTATTATTCCCTTCCCTTCCCTTTTGTTTTTTTTTTTTTTTCCCCCTGAATATTGATGATAAAAAAAATTTATTTTAAAAGGGAAATCTCCGCCCCTGTATCTAAAAGGAATGTTAGTGAAAATTCTCTAATAGTTTTTAGAGAAATCGAAATGATACGAAAAATTGTTTAAATAAAGAGACGCGGAGTTCGGCTTCAATAATTTAATTTCAAACGATTAGTTGGCTTCAGTGCACAAAACGAGACTAAAATCTACTTTTTCAAATGAGAGTGGGCCACAGTCCGACCACACTCCCCGAATTCGCCGTCGGCATTTGCCGATCGTCTTCTTAACATCTTCACACTTCATGTGTTCTCTTACAAACTAGCTTAACTACTTATGTTATGTTGAGCTCCAACATTCCGGCCCCGTTGACGAGCTCCGGTCTTCAACAATTCGGGAGCAGTGCCAGCTTGTGAATTGGGCGCCTAATTGCGCCTGCTGGTGTTTTTAGTTCCACTACCCGAACCTTGCCGTCGTCCCCTGAGATTATGCGCGTTACGCGCCCGGTGATCCATCGTTGCGGGGGTGTGTTGTCGTCGTGCACCATAACGACCGCCCCTTCCGCCAGATTGGCCTCGCCTTTGGTCCACTGTGTTCGCTGCTGCAGACTGAGCAGGTAGTCTCTGGACCACTTGCGCCAGAAGTGCAGTCTGAGCGCCGACAACTGCTGCCACCGCTTCAAGTACGCGGGTCCTGGCTTGTTGCTCGACTCTTCTGGTCCTGATCCTTGCGGCAGCGCAAGCAAAGGCTGCCCGATGAGTAGGTGCCCCGGTGTTATGATTTCGCCATCGTTGGGATCGGTGCTGTCTATGAGCAGTGGTCTGGAGTTGAGCAACGCTTCGACGTCCACCAGATGCGTGCTCAACTCGTCCGGCGTTAGGTTCGCATTGCCCGCTCCTCGCACCAGCCTGTGCTTGGCGGCCTTCACCGCTGCTTCCCACAGTCCCCCGAAGTGCGGTGCTCGAGGGGGAATAAACTTCCAGTGCACCCCTCGCTCCGCTGCGTAACCGATCAGTCGCTCCTTGCTCTCCAGGAATGCCGTCTGCAGCTCCTTCAGCACGTTGCTCGCTCCCACGAAGTTCGGTCGCTGAACATCGTCTCGGGTAGTCCTCGCCTCCCAATGAACCTTTTAAAGATATTCAAGAAGGAATCAGTGGATAGGTCCGTGACAAGTTCCAAGTGAACTCCCCCTGATCCTATAGCTGACGTAAAATGGCCCACAAAAATCTACACCAGAAACTCTAAAGGGGCGGCCTTCTCGGAGACGGTCAGCTGGCAAATTTCCCATTATTTGCCCCAATAATTTTGGCTTGTACCTGAAGCAGTGTACGCAGTTTCTCACAACTGAAGTACATAAGCTACGTGCATTCACCACCCAAACTTGCTGCCTTAATAAGCCAACTAGCACCTTTGCACCTGCATGGTAGTGCCTAAGATGCAAGTCTTTGACAAAGAGTTGCGCAAAGGCAGAATCCTTTGTCAGTAAAAAGGGAAACTTAGCCTCATATGAGAGAGGGCCATGTAATAAACGACCTCCTACCCGAATGAGTTCAAATTTCAGGCCATTATTTTCAAATTTGTCTACGAACGGATTTAGCGATTGAAACATAGGTGCTAAGACTGCTGATTTTTCCATCAGTTTCAATTCATTCCTAAATGTACTTCTTTGTACTGCGCCGATTAATTTAAGGAATGAAATTTTCCTTTCTAATGCCGATACGACAAGAGAATCTGTTCTGAGCCGTTTGAAACAAAAGCGAAGTATATATGCTACTATTCGAATTAATTTGGCAAAATTGGAGTGACGATGTATCAACTCCACAAGACAATTATGCGGAACTTCCGCTAGTGTGCCAACCGTCACACCCTTCTTATCTTCCGAAGTTTTCAGGATTGACGCTATCTGGAACTGATGAAGTTGTGGCCATTGGTCCTTTTCTTCCATCAAAAAACTTGGCCCTTTAAACCACAACGAGTTTCCAATTTCGTTTATATCAGTTCCTCTAGATACCAGATCAGCAGGGTTGGCGTCTGTTGGAACATGACGCCAAACAACACCATTTGACAGCTCTTGGATTTCAGCAACTCTGTTTGCCACAAATGTACCCAACGTGCCAGACTCACGCTCTAACCAATATAGGGTAACCTGTGAATCTGACCAGAAATTCACGCTTTCGATATTGAATTTTACCATGGTTGGAGAGATTTGATGCCACAGCTTGGCCAGCAAAAGTGCTGCGCATAGCTCTAGTCGAGGTATGGTTTTCACATTAAGTGGAGCTACCCTAGACTTTGCCGTAAGTAACGTAATGCCAACGTCTTGATTGTTGGCAGTTCGTACATATATGCAACATCCATATGCATAACTGGAGGCGTCTGCAAAACCATGAATTTGAACATGGTCATAGACTGAAAGACACACATATCGAGGAATATGGATCTTATGCAAATCTCGCAATGTCATGGTAAACTTATGCCATGCTGTGTGAAGACTCATAGGAATGGTCTCATCCCAATCTATCTTGAGCCTCCACAACTCCTGTAGTAAAATTTTGGCCTTTGTTATAATCGGACACAGCAAACCGAGTGGGTCAAATAAACGAGAAGCTATGGACAACATATTACGTTTTGTTGGTTTTAGCGATGCGAAACTATCTACATCAAGATGGTATTTAAAAATATCCTCTTGAGGTTCCCAACGCATTCCAAGAGTTTTCACTGCACTCTGTTCCTCAATTTTGAGAGTAACTTCTTCGCTAGAGTCAGTGTTAGAAACTTGAATGCTGTGATTGGATGCCCACTTGGCTAGTGGAAAACCTCCTGACTCCAATATTTCACGAACTTCCTTGCACATTATGTTTAATTCTTTTACACTGTCTGCCCCTGCCAGCATATCATCTACATAAAAACACTTTTTGATCACATCTGATCCAATCGGATGTGATTGTGCATGTATGTCGGCAAGTTCAAACAGGCAGCGTATTGCCAGAAACGGTGCGGATGCTGTACCATATGTAACGGTATTCAACTTGTATGCCTGTATATTTTGTGAAGTGTTTTCTCTCCACAAAATCAGCTGGAACTTTCTGTCTTCTTCAGAGACATTTATCTGCCTGTACATTTTGGAAATGTCAGCAGTCACGGCATATTTATTTAATCGAAAATTGATCAAAGTTGAATACAGCTCCCTCTGAATTGTTGGCCCCACCATTAGTGTTTCATTAAGTGAAACAGCTGTTGACGTCTTGCTAGACGCGTCGAAAACTACACGAAGCTTGGTAGAGGTACTTTCAGGTCTAAGAACGCATTGATGAGGAATAAAGTAATGCTGTTCTAGAGGAGCAGACTTCAGAATGGACATGTGTCCTAAATCGAGATATTCTTTCATGAAGTCATGGTACATGTTTCGCAGGATTGCATCTTTTGATAATTTGCGCTCAAGTTGTAGAAAACGCCTTTCAGCAGTTTGAAAGGACAGGCCGAGAACCTTTGGATTGGTCTTGAAAGGAAGCTTGACTTCAAAGCGACCGGAAGATAACTGTTTGACAGTTTTCTTGAAATACAGCTCACACGCCTGTTGTTCAGCTGTTTGGCGAACAGCCTTCGACTCAATTGGACATTGATCCAATTCCCAGAAACGGGTGACTAAGGAGTCGAGAGAACAATTATTATTTTGAGCTATTGAACACCCACTGAACTGACGACGAGGTACTTGTTCAGTGTATTTTCCCGCTACTATCCAACCCAGCAGCGTCTTTTGCATAATGGGAAGTTCTGAACGTAATTTTATTTGTCCAACGCATAACAAGTCGTAAAACAATTCTGCGCCCAAGAGAATATCCACTTTACCAGGCCTATAAAACTCTGGATCTGCCAGATTAATATTCTTGGGTATTTTCCAACTTGATGTGGCAATTGACTGCCCAGGTTGAGTCGTGGAAATTGATTTTAGAACCCAACAGTCAGCGGAAAACGCATGTGAATTGAGACGCGATTGAATAGAGACGCATATCTTGTTCTTGCTATCGACTGTTGCACCACCAACCATTGAGATAGCTAGGGATGTTGGTTCCCGCTTGAGTCGTAGTAATTGAGCCATGCTTTCAGACATCAAGTTTATTTGGGAGCCACTATCAAGTAAGGCTCTGGCTGGATGCCACTGACCGAATCTATCTTTAACATTCACGATGGCTGTTGCAAGAACGACTTGCTCATTATTAAGCACATGTCCCAAATATGCATCTGAAGCAGTTTGGTGAGTAGAAGGTGTCTCACCTTGAACAGGTGTATTATACCTGTGAAGCAAGGAATGGTGAGGCTTTGAACATACTCTACATTTTGATGCTTTGCATTTTGAAACTATGTGCCCTGTGACCAGGCAATTGAGACATAACTTTTGGGCCTTGACGAATTCAAAACGCTGCATAACTGAGATGGCAGCAAACGACGGACAAGAATAAATGTTGTGCGTTTCCGATTTGCAAAATATGCACACAAGCGATGAAGTGCGTCCTCCTTCAGCACAAGCGAAGGACGATTTGGAATGTTGGGGTTTCTTGTGTTCAATTCGTGACTTTGTTTTGTCTCGAGTTGACTCTTCTGCTGACAAATACTGGTATCTCTTATTTAGTTGTCTAGCACAATCTTCCCAAGACGGCAGTGTATCATAATCCAGCTGCTCCTCAAAACGAGACTTGGTAGTATGGTCTACTTTCGCCATGACCATATGAATAATCATTGCGTTAGCAATATCTTTGTCGTTCCCCAACGACGACAACGACGCATATATAGCAGACACCGTATCTATTATCGATCTCAAGCTCGATGCAGACGGTTTTGTCATGCTAGGTATGTCGAATAACTGTGAAACAGTGTCGAAGAATATAAGACATTTATTGTCATATACTGCATTGAGGCTTGCAATTGCCTTAGGATAGTTACAATCCGTCAACTGATACGGCTTAACTACCCCCAATGCCTCATCTGATAAACAAGACACCAGATGATTGAACTTCTCGACATTAGTTAGAGAAGTGTCATTGTGAACTAAGCTTTCGAAAAGGCACATAAAATTTCTATACTCCGAATGCTTGCCATTGAATGTTGGCAAACGCATTTTCGGCAGCTGCGAACGCTGGCTCGAACTTGCGGAGCAAATATGTTTAACCTCTGTTTCTGGCTTTATTGCATTTAGGTATAATGCCTTTGTGATGACACACAATTCTTCTAACTGCTCCCTATGTTCGTTAAGAGGGTTTAAATTGTCTAATTCGGCTTGAAGATTCATTGCCTTCTCTATATACCCTTCCAAAAGTTCTAATCTACACGTTAACTCTGTTCTGTCTGCAGAAGTTGCTTTGGTTTTTATTGCTAATTGCATACGAGCAATATCAGCACTCACCTTATCGTATCTTTGCAGACACAACGCGAGTTTTGCACTACCTTTAGAACTCGGCAATTTTTCGGTACATGGTTTCTCGGACTCAGACATTTTAAAGAATATATGTATACCTTACTCAAATATCGAAACTTTATAAGCTACCCTCGCAGCGATACTACCTACACAAGCCAATTAACTGGTCTGAACTATTACACGCATACACCCTATGTGTTGTGTGCACAAACAAAACGAAATTTCCGAGAGATTCGGAACTAAAGAGCAGTTAATGTTGTAGGCAGCAATATAAATGCGGGGTGCGGGGAGCGAGAATGTGAGAATGTAATTACCAAACACACGCACTCAATGCAGTATGTAAGACGAACGAACGGGAATCAAACGATGAGAGATAACTAAAGATTTGCTGTAACTACGGTTGTAGGCAGCAATGCAAAACGCGGGGTGCGGGGTAATAAAATACCGCTGGCCAGAAATGCAAGCGAAAGCGGACACAAAAATTATGAGCTTATCTGTAAACCGGGGTCAACGAACGTCCAAAGTGAACGCGCCACAAGAAGATCAGTAATAATGCCAGAATATGTATTCAAGTAAATAAACGATGTTGCCGTTTGTTTATTTTAGTTTTAATATTATTCTTGCAAGCAGGTTAGTACCATCAATTTAAAGAAATGCAACGTAAGGCTTTTTGTATTTGTTATTTTTTAATAATACTTTGTTTTTGGGGTTAGTTGCTCATATGTGCTCATATGTTTAAATGTATGTATGTACAAATGTATCGATGTGTGTAGAAGCAATCACGTACACACGTATATACATTTGCAGGTACACTGCTTGCATGCAATATTCAAAGAAACAGTATCAAAATTTGAGCCGCTTAGTACATGCAATTATGTACTCATATATTTATGTCGACAATTTCGTCGTTTCAAACAACAAGACTTGCTCAATTTTTGATACTAAATACCTGTAGGCTGTCTAGGGAATCTATAGACATAGAGCGACGACTGGCTTCCATTTATTGTCCAACGTTGACGACTTCTTTGGCGCACACCCCAGTTCAGCAACGTTCACTTTTTTTATTTTATTTAATTTACACACACGACGCGCGAAGCCAACTACTTCCGATATTATTTGATTAAATATTACCGAATCTCGAGTCCCTGCTCGGGCGCCAATGAAAATTCTCTAATAGTTTTTAGAGAAATCGAAACGATACGAAAAATTGTTTAAATAAAGAGACGCGGAGTTCGGTTTCAATAATTTAATTTCAAACGATTAGTTGGCTTCAGTGCACAAAACGAGACTAAAATCTACTTTTACAAGTGAGAGTGGGCCACAGTCCGACCACACTCCCCGAATTCGCCGTCGGCATTTGCCGATCATCTTCTCTTAACATGTTAACACTTCATGTGTTCTCTTACAAACTAGCTTAACTACTTATGTTATGTTGAGCTCCAACAGTTAGTTTATTTTCAGTTGAATGATTATAGAAAGTTACGAATACATTAAGACTATAATTGATAGAATGAACTTGAAAGGGTTCTGTGAGTTTTCCGACGTACGAGGGTCGTTTGATAAGTCCGTGACTTTTTGTATTTGCCGCGCACCTGCTCTAAATACAACACTGCTCCTGTCAGCAGTTATCGATTAACAGCTGACTGTATTTTAAGCGGTTTTTTGGTTTGCGTTTTAATTTTTTTTTTTAGGCATTGAAAGCAGACGATCTCAAGGCCCTCAAAATACGAGGGTCGTTTGATAAGTCCGTGACTTTTTGTATTTGCCGCGCACCTGCTCTAAATAACAAACAACACTGCTCCTGTCAGCAGTTATCGATTAACAGCTGACTGTAAAATTTTTAGAAAGCTGCGTTTTTTGGTTTGCGTTTTATAGGCATTGAAAGCAGACGATCTCGATCTCCATTTTCGTTAAAATTCACGAGATCGTCTGCTTTCAATGCCTATAAAACGCAAACCAAAAACGCAGCTTTCTCAAAATTTTACAGTCAGCTGTTAATCGATAACTGCTGACAGGAGCAGTGTTGTATTTAGAGCAGGTGCGCGGCAAATACAAAAAGTCACGGACTTATCAAACGACCCTCGTATTTTGCGCCATTCTCACATTGTTGTTATTGTTGCCCTGGTTGAAGTTACTTCGGCCTCTTCCTTGGTTTTGGCCTCTTCTTCCTCCACGGTTATTATAGCTATTATTATTGTTATTGTTGTAATTTCTGCCTCGGTTGTAATTGTTGTGGTTGCTATTTCTGCCACGATTATAACCTCGGCCTCCTCTATTATTGTTATTTGCACCTCGTCGATAAAATAGTACAGTGTTGCTTTGTCCTGTTATCTCCGTGCAACTGTTTACAAATTTTGAAATGGCATCATTCATGTTTGTGAATGTGCCTGCTTGCATGATAAGTTTTACCTTATCAATGGAGCAATTTTGTGTCATGGCTTTTGCAGCGATCATTACTTAAAAGATTCCTTGCATGGCCTTTAAGTTTAGTTTTTATAAGGCTTATCGCTGTTGTCTCATGCGTGTCTTTTAAGGTATCTAATAGACCTAGAGCATCTATAAAACTTTGTAAATTTTCGTGCCTACCATCAATCTCTGGATGTGGCTATCCTGATAAATTCGGTCAATGTCTGTGCCATTTTAGAAATTGTTATTGTTTTTGGCTTATATTCAATTCGATCGCTTCCTTTCAGTGTTTCAATGTCACTATCGGATTCAGCGTCGCTTGATTGAATAGATTCGTCCAGTCCTTTAAACTGGTCGGGATCGAAGTCCACCAATTGACTTAGACTTTCTGGCACGTTAATCAGAATATGTCTTCTTTTTCTGATACGAGGGTCGTTTGATAAGTCCGTGACTTTTTGAATAAAATATATTTTTTTCGTCAAAGAAGCGTTTTATTTCTCAACATAATCTCCTTTTAGCTCTATACATTTAGTCCAGCGTTTTTCCAATTTTTTTATTCCTTCCAAATAATAGGTTTTCTCAAGGCCCTCAAAATAGTCGTTTGTTTCTGTGATGACCTCTTCATTTGACCCGAATCTCTTACCGCCGAGCCATTTCTTCATGTTTGGAAACAAAAAATAGTCACAGGGGGCTAAATCTGGAGAATATGCTGGATGGGGTAGCAGTTCGTAGCCCAATTTATGAAATTTTGCCATGCTGACTACACACGTGTGCACCCGTGCATTGTCCTGATGGAACAGCACTTTTTTTCGCCAAATGCGGTCGTTTCTGCTTCAAATCAATATCGAATCTGTCCAAAAGCTCTGAATAATATTCGCCGGTGATCGTTTTACCCTTTTCAAGGTAATCGATGTGAATGATACCTTGTGCATCCCAAAAAACTGTGGCCATGACCTTGTTGGCCGACAGACCCACCTTGGCCTTCTTTGGTGCACATTCACCCGGAGAAACCCACTGTCTTGATTGTTCTTTGGTCTCTGGTGTGGTGTGGTGGATCCATGTTTCGTCTACGGTAACGAAACGGCGCAAAAATTCGTTTGGATTGCGGTTGAACATCGCCAAACACTCCTTTGAAATGGTCACACGGTTGCGCTTATGGTCGTGTGTGAGCAATCGCGGCACCCATCGCGCGGAAAGCTTTTTCATGTCCAAATATTCATGTAAAATGTGATGTACCCGTTCAGTTGAGATGCCTACAGCCTCAGCTACCTCACGCACTTTCATTCTCCGATCATCCAATATCATTCCATGGATTTTGTCGACGATTTCTGGCATGACGACCTCTTTTGGGCGACCTGAACGTTCGGCATCACTTGTACTGGTACGACCACAACGGAACTCAGTAAACCATTTCTTAACCATTGAAATTGATGGTGCAGAGTCCCCATAATATTTATCAAGTCTTTCCTTGGTTTCGGTGATGGATTTTTTACGCAAAAAATAATGCTTAATTAGCACACGAAATTCACTTTTTCCATTTTCGTTAAAATTCACGAGATCGTCTGCTTTCAATGCCTATAAAACGCAAACCAAAAACGCAGCTTTCTCAAAATTTTACAGTCAGCTGTTAATCGATAACTGCTGACAGGAGCAGTGTTGTATTTAGAGCAGGTGCGCGGCAAATACAAAAAGTCACGGACTTATCAAACGACCCTCGTATTAATTAATCTTGTGTTTAGAGATTTTATTACGCTTATACATTTGTTAAGGTGCTCAGATGTGAATCTATTTGTATACTTCTTTACTAAGGTAAATATATTATTGTATTCTCTTACTACTATCTCTGTATGGTTTTTCAACGTTTTTGCTTTTATTACTGCATCTTTATTTATGCATTTATGTGATTTGTCAAACTTATAGCGAAATTCGTCTATACATTTCGCTATTGCTCTCCATTCCATTCTTGCAATGGAATTTGTTGTTCATTGGTTCTTCTTTTTTTCAAATCTGATCTAAACGGTTCGCCCAGCCCATGTATCTTTTCTTAATGATTTTATTATGCTTTACATAAATAGTAAGCAATAATCGCAAGACTAATACTATTGTTATTATCAACAGTAGGATCCACAACGCATTTATATCGTCTGTGTGATCAATTATTCTACATTATTTACTACATTGGCAGTTTTGTCCTTTGCCTTACAAGAATCACTAAACCATCCCATTTTATCTGTATTCAATGAAACGGATCTTTTAAAAAAGGAAAAAAAATGAGATGCTCTATTGGGAGCTTAAAAGTAGGAAAAATTATTTTCTTCTTGAAAATCAAAAAAATGAATTTAAAATTTTTTTTTATATTTAGTCAAAATAAGAGTTTTTATATTGTTGTCATTTAACACAAAAATGTTTTGCAGCTGAGTATATATGCATACTCAGTGCCAGAGACATGGAAATATTAATGGTTAATATATGTGGTTGGCTCAGATAGTCGTTTACAATAATAAAAAAAAATTCTCCAACCACATTGTTAGTGAGAAAGCCTAACAGATTTTAGTATTTTCCAAGCAGCGGTTTCCCGCCTCGGCTTGGGTTTAGAAATTAAATCTAAAGCAAATTGGAGCACTGGCATTTTTGCAGCCCGTTTGCGTTGTTTCGCACCTTGCAAAACTTATTTTTTGTGTTTGAAGACGCTCTTTGTAGCGTTGTCGGGATGCATCTGCTTGAACTTTAGGCAAATTGGGCCATTGGCATTTATGCAGCCCGTTTGCGTTTCTTCACACTTTGGCGAAGCTCGCTTTCAATTTTTTCGAGACGCTCTATGTAGCGTTGTCGGGCGGTCTCCTCTTTTGCCAACTGGGTCATCTCCTTGACCAGTCGGCGTTGCTGAAGCAGTTTTACTCTTCTTCCAGAGCGCTTGTGTTTTTTCACCTCCTGCCTTTCTTTTCGTGCCCGGTACTCAGATATTGTGAGTGGGCGTGGTCCATCGGCGGGGTTCTGCTGGAGCGCTTCTTCCAGCGTTGGTAAGTTCCTTTGTGCTGTGGGCTGCGCATTAGCAAATTGTGGCTCATCTGCCATCAATTGCCTCTTTACACATTTATTTAACGCCACACATTTAATTAACACCACACAATCACAGCACACGGGACAGCAGGACTCGAGACCGAGTCACGGTCGCCATGTAATAACTTGACTTTACACTTGTAATAATTTTAATTAAACTTCAGAACGTTTGCTCTGTTTGAGTGTACTTTATTGAATGTTTATAATCTGTTTATTGGGTCTTTTATAACCCGCGCATACAATTATTATATCTATGTATTCCTTATTACATATATTCATATACATATGTATGCAGAAGGCATTGACCATATGTATGCAGAAGGCATTGACCACATGAGCTGCAAAGTGCATGCTCAGCATTCCCGCGCTCCGCGATCGGTTTTTGAATGAGCGTTGGAACGTATTACTCAACGCTGGAATGCTTATGTAGTTATTGGTGGTCTTTTTACGTTACGCTTACTATGACAAGGTGTCACAATGTATTTATGCAAAGTTATATTAATTCTTTATTTGATAATAGGGTAGATATGCTACATTATATTCAAGCTAAAACCCAAGCCGTCGATATTAAAGTGGAAAAATTTAAGTTTTCTTATGAGAGGGACATATCCTTCAAAATAAGTGTCCCAAACGAACTCTTAGGCATTATGTGTTCGGCTAAATTTTAACAAGCACCTTAACTCTTTCATATCAAAATGTTAGAGGTCTCTGTACTAAACTTTCAACTTTATACTTAAACAGTCTTTCTTTTTCTGCCCAAATTGTTGTGGTTACTGATACTTGGTTAAAGCCTGAGATCCTTAACTCCGAAGTCTTTCCAAATAAGTACACAACCTACAGGTGTGATCGACCTGACCGACGTGGTGGTGGTGTTCTAATTGCAGTTGATTCCACCATCAACTCGGAACTTTTAGAACCGGAGATTCTATTTGGCATTGAATTACTCTGTGTAAAATTACACTTTCCCGGTTTTTTTCATTATATAACCTGTTCCTATATTGCGCCGTCGTCGGAATTAGCAGTCAATTTGCAACATTTGTCTGCAATATAGACCATATTTAATCTGTTATCAGACAGAGTAAAGCCAGTCATCTCACCAGGCCCTGACGGTGTTCCTGCTTGTATACTTCGTTTCTGTGTTATGTCTCTAAGTAAGCCATTGCTCAAACTATTTTCGCTGTCTTTAGAAACTTTAGTCTTTCCTTACATTTGGAAGGAACCTTTTATTATGACCTTGCTTAAAAAGGGCAGCAAGTCTGATGCAAGCAATTATAGAGGTATCTTTAAATTGTCGGCTATACCCAAACTTTTCGAGAATGTTATAACTCCTCACTTGCAACATTTCTGTAGATCCGTTATCTCAACTATTCAACACGTATTCATTAAAAGTCGTTCTAATACGACAAACTTGCTTGGGCTGACATCCTTCGTGGTAAAAGGATTTCAGCAAAATCTTCAGACTGATGTTATTTACACTGAATGCAGTAAAGCTTTTGACTCAGTGAATCATTCCCTTTTGGCACATAAGCTTGACCTTCTAGGTTTTTCACCAAAACTACTTAGTTGGATTGTAAGCTATCTGGCTGACAGAATTCAAAGAGTCCTTTTTAAAATCACCCTTTCAAACCCAATTCATGCCACATCTGGTGTTCCTCAAGGGAGTCATCTTGGTCCCCTACTTTTTACGCTTTTCATCAATGACCTTCCCCTGGTCATACGTAACTCCCGTACTCTTATGTATGCGGATGATGTAAGGCTTTGCTACCAATTTAAAGACGACCACTGTCACTCAAACTTACAAACCGACCTAAATAGTTTCAATTCTTGCTGTTGTGCCAATTTTTTAAACCTGAACAGCTCTAAATGCAAGCTGATGACATTCTCTCGAGTCAGTCCGAAGTTTGCTTCTTATACTCTTTGTGGTTGTATCTGGGATAGAATCACCCTTGTTGATGATCTGGGGGTCCGTTTGGACCGAAAACTAAAGTTTTCAAGTCATATAACTAATATGGTCAATAAAGCCATGGGTGTCCTAGGCTTTATCAAGAGATGGTCTAAGGAGTTCGACGATCCTTATATTACAAAGACCCTTTACGTTTCACTTGTTCGTCCTATTCTCGAATACGGTTCATGCGTATGGTGTCCCCAGTACACTATTCATAAGGAACGCATCGAATCTGTACAGAGGAATTTCTTACTTTTTGCCTTACGCGGCCTAAACTGGGATGCAAATTTGAGACTGCCTTCCTATAATAGTAGACTTCAGCTACTAAATCTGCCTTCCCCAACTAACCGCAGAACCTTGCTTGGGGTCCTATTTATTAACAACCTTATGCAAGGTGACACTGATAGTGAGGCCTTGGTAAGGCAGCTACACTTCTCTGTTCCTTGCAGAAGTACTCGCTATTTCCTTCCATTAACACTTCCTTATTGTAGATCGAATTATACACTGCATAATCCTTTCAGGGTATTATGTTCGGACTACAATAAGCTCCAACACGTCATAGCTAGCACTAACACTATCGCTGCTATGAAATCCTTAATTCTTTTCTATCTAGCACGTAATTAGTAATTAGTATTAATCTTCCACGATATTCTATTCCTATTTGCATGCCGCGTTTATTGCCTCTTCTTTTTATACCCTTCGACCATTGAAAATGGTCAAAAGAGGGTATACTAACTTTGTGCAAATGTATGTAACAGGCAGAAGGAGGCGTGGGAGACCCCACAAAGTATATATATTCTTGCTCAGGATCAAGTCAAGCCAAGTCGATTAAGCCATGTCTGTCCGGATGTCTGGATGTCTGTATGTCCAGATGAACACTCAGATCTCAGCTATTATAAAAGCTAGAGACACCAAATTCGGCATGAAGGTTTCTGTTGATCCGGGACAGGTGAAGTTTGAAGGTGCCACGCCCCCCGCCCACGCAAATCAAAAATTTCATCTTTTAAAGTGATTTGCGAGCGATATATAAAAGATACAACATTCTGAGTAAGACTATACTTAGCTAATTATAATACCGACAAAACGTCAAAATTCCAATCCGATCGGATAACAAACACAGAAGTTATTAATCAAAAACATTGTTCGCTTTGATTTTGCATACAGTCCAGCAAGCTGTGACGTCATTGCAATGCTCATGTAGGAAAGAAAAGGAAACAGAATGCGAGCGCGTAGCGCCATCTGTCGTTATTCTCTTCTTTTCTATGCACATGCATTGTTTGCATTCAAACGCACACACACACATAAATACATTTGTGCATGACCAATGAAATGATACATGCGTATACACGTATTCATACACAGACGCATATAAAGGCTTACGTTGCGTTATTTCTATTACCATAAGTAGAAGTATTGTACAATTATTGACTCTTTACGTTTCAAAAAGGTCGAACGGTATCCCACTGTCGCGTGCCGCTCGACTGTTGCTCTTGTTCGTTTTGATTTTGAATACAGACCAGCAAGGTGTGACGTCATTGCAATGCTCATGTAGGAAAGAAAAGGAAAGAGAATACAAGCGCGTAGCGCCATCTGTTGTTCTTCTCTTCTTTTCTATGCACACGCATTTTTTGCATTCAATCGCACACACACACATACATACATTTGTGCTTGACCAATAAAATGATATACGCATATACACGTATTCATACACAGACGCATATAAAGGCTTACGATACGATATTTCTATTAAGTAGAAGTATTGTACAATTATTGACTCTTTACGTTTCAAAATGGTCGAAGGGTATTCTACTGTCGCGTGCCGCTCGACTGTTGCTCTTGTTTATTTTAGTTTCTTTCCATTTCACGTTAATTTCTCCTCGCGTTTCTATTCGCGTTTCTACCGCGTTTCCGTGTTGTCCGTTATGCGACGGTGCCTCTCGGTCGGTTAGGAGGGAGGTGGACTTCATTTGGGTTCCGCGCGCAACAAGCATCGGCTTGGTGTCGTTGGACCACTTAATAATACAGTCATTGTATTCAACGTCCAATATATATAAAAAACAAAAAAAAAAATATGTATGTGTTATATACATACACATATATATTTTTACCACATACCTACATTGCCAAGGTCCCAACCTCAAGCGGAAATTGTACGTCCCAATTTAATAAAAACCAGTCGAACTCTACAGTCAGGTGCTGACTGTAGAAGGCCATGGATTATTATGCCGTTATTTTTATTGAAAATTCTGCTTTATTTGGAAAAATTTAAAATATAAATTTTATATTCTTATTATTTAATTCATATGACTGACAAAAGAAGAACACATAAACAATGCAAAAGCAAATGGACAAGAAGTATAAGCATTAGAGAGCAATAAATTAATGTGAAGTTGTGCAGTAGCTTAGTGGAGTGTGTGCCGGATTCGAAGACCAATGATATTGACAGTGCTCGAGTTCGATTCCTGCCGCATTCAATGTGTGACATGTTTTCCTTTTTATACCCTTCGACCATTGAAAATGGTCAAAAGAGGGTATACTAACTTTGTGCAAATGTATGTAACAGGCAGAAGGAGGCGTGGGAGACCCCACAAAGTATATATATTCTTGCTCAGGATCACTAGCCAAGTCGATTAAGCCATGTCTGTCCGGATGTCTGGATCTCTGTATGTCCAGATGAACACTCAGATCTCAGCTATTATAAAAGCTAGAGACACCAAATTCGGCATGAAGGTTTCTGTTGATCCGGGACAGGTGAAGTTTGAAGGTGCCACGCCCCCCGCCCACGCAAATCAAAAATTTCATCTTTTAAAGTGATTTGCGAGCGGCATATAAAAGATACAACATTCTGAGTAAGACTATACTTAGCTAATTATAATACCAACATAACGTCAAAATTCCAATCCGATCGGATAACAAACACAGAAGTTATTAATCAAAAACATTGTTCGCTTTGATTTTGCATACAGTCCAGCAAGCTGTGACGTCATTGCAATGCTCATGTAGGAAAGAAAAGGAACTAGAATGCGAGCGCGTAGCGCCATCTGTCGTTATTCTCTTCTTTTCTATGCACATGCATTGTTTGCATTCAAACGCACACACACACATAAATACATTTGTGCATGACCAATGAAATGATACATGCGTATACACGTATTCATACACAGACGCATATAAAGGCTTACGTTACGTTATTTCTATTACCATAAGTAGAAGTATTGTACAATTATTGACTCTTTACGTTTCAAAAAGGTCGAACGGTATCCCACTGTAGCGTGCCGCTCGACTGTTGCTCTTGTTCGTTTTGATTTTGAATACAGACCAGCAAGCTGTGACGTCATTGCAATGCTCATGTAGGAAAGAAAAGGAAAGAGAATACAAGCGCGTAGCGCCATCTGTTGTTCTTCTCTTCTTTTCTATGCACACGCATTTTTTGCATTCAATCGCACACACACACATACATACATTTGTGCTTGACCAATAAAATGATATACGCATATACACGTATTCATACACAGACGCATATAAAGGCTTACGATTCGATATTTCTATTAAGTAGAAGTATTGTACAATTATTGACTCTTAACGTTTCAAAAAGGTCGAAGGGTATTCTACTGTCGCGTGCCGCTTGACTGTTGCTCTTGTTTTCTTTCTTTTCTATTAAATTATTTAAACAGCAACATAACAATAGTTTTAAAATTTTTTGGTACGCAACATATTTAGTTAAGTAGAACACTTTTATAAACCTTGCCGAATGTTGCACAAATCTCACAGTTGCGTACTTACGCCGAATACGGCAATTGATGTGTGTTAGAGTGGGTCTCCGAATCATAAATGTGCAAATCCAGACATGCATGTATCGGCGTCCCGCTCTAACATTCGTAACTTATTGATTGTCTTAAATATTGCAAAAAAAAACATGAGATTTAATTTTTGAAAACTATTTTTTATTGATATTTAATTAAATAACTGTAGTTTTCCTTTAAGCTTATAAGAATAAAAAAATAACCAAAAAAAGTAAATAAAATAAGAAGTGCACCGGCTGGCCGCCCTTGGGATATGAACACACGCGCGCAGGACTACTGGACGCTACTCTAACCACTAAGCCACTTCCTCATTTGTTGACCGGTCGGCAAAGTTGCATTCTGAGCTAATTCTGTTACCATTCTACGAAAATAAAAAGAAATGCTAAATGCTGTGTGTCCGACGCTAGATTCGAACTTCGGTATGAAGCGTAAATAAGGTCTTAATATACACATAAGAATAAGTGCAAATTGAGTTTAATTCGGATCATATCTCACTTATTTTTATTCCGATTTAAATGAATTTTCATAAAACACCCATGGCAATGTATTTCTCATGTGAGATGTACAACTTTGGTTGTTGGGTCTATATTGTGAATATTAAATTGTTATTACAAATTTCAAAAAAACTTTGAGACACTGCAACATACACGGATGTTGTGAAAAAATTTGAAGACTCTAGCTCTTATAGTTTCTGAGATCCAGGTGTTCATACAGACAGACAGACGGACAGATGGACAGACAGATAGACGGACAGTCAATCGACTCGGCTGTTGATACTGATTCGGAATATATATAGTTTATGGGGTCGGAGATGCCTCCTTCTGCCTGTTACGCACATTTGCGTTCCGGCAAATGAATGAATTTTTGTAAAATCCATGGCCTATAAAGATAACATTGATGAGCTTTTCACCAAGTTTTCGGTTTTGGAACATCTACCAGCTAAGCTGGTAAAAGTTTCTGATTCAGCGTGTGAAAACAACTTTCTTCGTTACACTCCCCTTTAAAAATCCTGAAACTTTCGATCTAGGACATTCAAGGTCCATCGCACTCGCTCAGTCTCTCAGAAACGAATGTCGTTTAAAGAGCAACTTTTCTTTAAAAGAGCAGTATGACTCCAGTATTCAGGAGTATTTAGATTTGGGCCACATGAGGCCAGTCTCCCCAAGTAACGACTGCAACAATTTTTAACTCCCTCATCATGCTGTTCAGACCGAGGGTTAATTAAAAAAAAACACAAAGTTGGTTTTTGTAATATTTAATTAACACTTTTATTTATTCAATTCTATCAAAAAGAACTGAAGCCTTTAGATTATCTCGGGGTTGGGATAATATACCTCTTATATTGAAGTTAGGCAGTGCTATCGCGGTTGATAGCGTACTCAGTATTGAACTGGCGCTTGGAGGCGCGCTCGAGTTTTTATAGGCAATTTGGCTTAGCCAAAGAGCGAAGATTTAAGAGAGTTTGAGTTTGTAAACTCTTGTTCTCGTGAGGAGAGAGAGATTCCCGAAAAATAGGGGTAACTGGAGAATCTTGAGACGAGTGCGTGGGAGCTAACTCGGATGGTTTGTTTTTATTATTTGGTGGCGCGCCAAGTGGTCGACGCTAAATGATCGAAGATCGAATTCGAGTAGCCTAGGGGACGATTGTTATTGTCTCCGAATTTTTGGGGGACAATTGTTTATGTCTCGGATTTTATGATCTTTGTGAGAATAACGACCGAGGTTAATCGAAGGGCTTTTGTTCTGTGGTACAGTGGTGTAGTTTTACATTTTTATGCTTAGAGTAATTGGGGAGTTTTGTTTTACAATTTATGTGTGCGTGTGTTTACAATTTTTGTTCTGTGGTACAGTGGTGTAGTTTTACATTTTTATGCTTAGAGTAATTGGGGAGTTTTGTTTTACAATTTATGTGTGCGTGTGTTTACAATTTATGTGTGTGGAAGGGGAGTAGTGTTTTACAGTTGAGTTTTGTGTAGTGTGGGTGTAGTGTAGAATGGATATGTTACTTCCCCATCCTTAAGAAAAAAGCCTGCCCTCAGGCGCTTATGTTAGGGTACAATACCGGGGTATTTACTGTTGGTATAACATTTTCAATTTCTGGTTTTACAATGGTTTCATTCTCTGGGTTTGAGTTTCTGAATTTTACAATTAGCCTCTGGGGTATGGTTTTATATTTGTAAATGAAATACATTAGGGCAAGTACAATTATTATGGTTAGTGCTGTGATTATTATTATTTGAAAAATATTATTTGTTTGAGCGTGCTGTTCGATTATTTCTTTTGCTTGGATATACTCTAGTGGTTCTAACTTAGTTACATTGTTGTTTACATAAATGGTCTGAGTGTAATCTAGCAGTGTATTGGTGATTAATATTTCTTCTAATTGAACAGAGCAGTTGGACGCTTTAATCATATTGTTGCCTTCTATTGTGATTTCTCTATTAATACAATTTTGATTTAAGATTGTTTTGGGAAGGTTCCAAGTTGTAATTATATTTGGTTCAACGTATTTGATTTCAAAGTCAGAGTGTGTTTTGCTATATCTACATTGCGTTGCTATTTGATTTAATATACCCGTTATACATTTGTTTTTGACTAAGCTTTGGGAGGCTGCTGTATAGGTTTGGTTATTGTGTGAAAAGTATTTATCATGAATAGTTTCTGTTAGTATATTGTTTTGTTTATCTGGATATGGTACTATTTCAAAGATTGGGGTTTTAATTATTTCTCTTGGAATTTGGGAAATTATCAAGATTTCATTAGTATCGGATTTGAGCCATGCAGAAGTTTTGATATTAAGGAGTTTTCCTGAATTTACGTGAATTAAAGAATCGTGTCTTAGGAGTTTGGGGTTGAAGATGCCTAAACGTGTTAGTTGTAGACCAAGCTCTATGTCTTCTATATATTCTGTGAATTGCTGTAGGTTGAAAATTACTAAGGCCAACATTTGCTCTTGTTCGCGGAGGTGATCTAGATGATTTATTACTTGTATTCCTTTATTGATTGCGTCTATTACATGATTTAGCTCACTTATCTGTACGTTGTTTTTGGAAATATCGCCTATTTGTTGTTGCAACTCTTCCTTATCTTCTTGGTCTAAGGTGCCAAACAAATACTTATAAATTGTTCCCATGAAATTAGCAAGACCACGTTTGCTGCGTTTTGCAATTCTTATACCATTCATTTCCCTGTTAAGTTTTTCTATTAGGTACTGAATTTGTTGTAAATTTTCGAAAAATTGAGCTTGCTTAATGAGTTCTTCGTAAATTATTTCGGTCTTAGTTAGATTAACGGATAGATAGTGGTATTCATAGTTAATGGGTAAGTCTATTGATCCGGTTTGAAATATTAAATAACCATTTTTGGCCTGGATAGGAGTTACTTCTAAGTTCTGTGCATTAACCGTTGTTAGGAGGTATATCATGAGGATCATGCTCGGGAGTAAACCTGGAATTATCATTATCGTATTTACTTTTGTTAGTTTTCTTTTTCTTTTTGAACTTAGACTTATAGTGGATTATTTTTCTGCCTCTGTTTGTTTCTTCGAAATGCTTATCATCTATCTGCCTTACATTTCCTGTTTTTCTGAAAGGGTTGGTTGTCTTTGATTTGACCAGAGGGGATTCTCTGAAGTTGGTATCTATACCGAAGTCTGTTCTATTTTCATTTAATTTGTCGATTTTATCTATTTTATTCTGTTGAGTGTTGTAGGCAGGTGTTCCTGCGAAGATAAAGATATCTGCTGGTGTTCGACCCGTTGTATTATGTTTTGTTTTGTGATTATATACGTAAAGTATTTTCTCGAATTTTGTGAATTGATTTTCGGGTTCGTTTTCAGTCATCATGATTCTTAATTTCTCGTTGACAGTTTTATGAAATCTCTCAATGTCAGAAATTCCATTTTTGCTTGTCGTAATATTGAGAGTTACTCTTTCTGAATCTAGCCAGAGTTTGAGTGCAGTGCACATGAAAGCGGAGTCTTTGTCGGCTTTTATCTCTATGGGTTTGCCCATATCGTTAAATATGCGTAAAATAGCTCTTTTGGTTTCAAGCCAATCTTTACTGTTTACTTCTATCAGGGAGGCGTATTTAGAATAAATGTCAATACATGATAGAAACTGTTTGTTATTTACTAAATAGAAGTCCATGACGTATTTGTCTCTGGGGTTGAAGGTTTCTGGAGTTGTTTCGAAGGCTAGTTTAGTATTTCTATGTTCTGTTTTGGCCATATTACAGATTTCGCACTCGTTTATAATATTTTGAATGAGTTTTTGATAGTCGGGATAGTAATAATGTTCTTTGAACAGAAGAATGAGTTTCTCTATTCCGGGGTGTAACAATTCTTTATGCGTTTTGAGAATGATCTCTTTAAACTGGGCGTATGTTTGAAGATCTATCAATTTACCGCTGGTTCGCATTGTTTTAGTGAGGTTATCTGGACTTATTATTTGGACATAAGCATTTTGGAAGATTTGGAAATCGGCCTCATTGGGGAAATAGATGACACTTTTTTTAGTGCAAAGATATTCTTTTATTAATTCTTTGGCAAGGGTATCTGTCATTTCTTTGTAACTTATTTTTATTCTTGTTTTATGAAAGTATTTTATTACTTGGACATCGTCGAAACTATCTTTTATAAATTCTAGCTGTCTGTTGTAATAGTTAAGGGGTCTTTCGGTTATGGGGATGTGACTTTGACTGTCTTCTTGTGCACTATGCACAGTGGCTGCTGTGTAAAGGGAAACTGTATTTTCCTCACCTAGGAAGTTTTCTTGGATTTGAACTCTTGATAGGGCATCAGCTACGTGATTTTCTTTACCAGGTAGATACTGAATGCTGTAATCATATTCATTGAGTTTTATCTTCCATCTTTGCAGTTTCATATTAGGATCTTTCATGTTGTTTAACCAAACAAGTGGCCTATGATCACTTAATATGTCGAAATTTCTTCCGAATAAGTAGGACCTAAAATATTTTGTTGCCCAAACTATGGCTAATAGTTCCTTTTCTATTGCCGAATAATTGAGTTCATGCTCGTTTAGAGTTCTGCTTGCGTAACAAATGGGTCTATGTTCTTGGGATAATACAGCACCTATAGCTATATTACTCGCATCTGTGGTTAGTGAGAATTTTTTCTCAAAATTGGGATATATCAAAATAGGATCGGACGTGATGAGTATCTTAAGTTTCTCAAAAGCGGACACGTAATCACTATCGTTTATATCGATTGTTGCTCCTTTCTTTAGCTTTATTGTCATGGGTTTTGCTATTTTTGCAAAATTAGGGATGAACTTACGGTAAAATCCGCAGAGTCCAAGAAAAGACTTTATTCCTTTTGTGGTTTTAGGAATAGGAAAGTTGACAATTGCTTTTATTTTATTGGGGTTTGGTTTGATGCCATCCGTTGTGATAATGTGACCGAGAAATTCTGTTTCTTTCTTCAGAAATTCACATTTATCAAGTTGCAACTTTAGATTGGCTGATCGAAGCTTATCAAATACCCTTTTTAGTGATGTTATATGTTCTTCCAACGAAGTGGAGTAAACAATAATATCATCTAAATAGACTAAACAATCTTTGTAGATCAAATCTTCCAAGAGATTGTTCATGCAGCGTTGAAACGTTGCTGGTGCATTTTTAGACCAAAGGGCATACGAGTATATTCGTAATGTCCATGTTTTGTCGAAAATGCTGTCTTGGGAATTGATTGCGGGTCCATTTGGATTTGATGGAAACCCTTAGCTAGATCAATAGTTGTGAAATATTGACAGCGTCCGAGCTTGTCTAATATTTCATCCATTAGTGGAATGGGAAATTTGTCGTCAATGGTTATCTCATTGAGACTGCGATAGTCTATGACTAATCGAAATTTTGCTTTGCCAGAAGCGTCACTTTTTTTGGGGACAATCCAAATTGGAGAACAATAAGGGGACTTAGATTTTCTAATTATCTTTTGTTCAATCATTTCGTTAATTTGTCTGTTGACTTCTAGGTCGAAAGCTTGGGGATACTTATAAGGTTTTTTGTAGATAGGGTCTTCGTGTTTTGTGTGAATAGAGTGTTTAATTGTACTCGTGAAGGTCAAATTTTCACCTTCTTTGTACTGAATATCACCATATTCAAGCAAGACATGCGAAAGTTGTTCCCTTTCTTCTGCATTTAGATGTTCTAATCTAAATACATTGGACTCTCTTAACTCGTCGTCTAAGGCGTAGTTAGAGGAGGTTGCTAGAAGGGCTTCTTCTATGTAAGGGGGTGTTTTGAGGGTTTTCCTCATTTTTAGAAGACTTGGGACACTCATTGGTAGTCTTGGACTCTTCTAATTTAGATAACTTGGGGCACTCATTGGTAACCTTGGACTTATCTAATTTTAAGTGGGATTTCCGCTTAAGTTTTCGGAGGGGTTTCTCCTTAGTTAGAGGGGTTTCCTCTGTTTTAGATGATTTAGGGCACTCATTGGTAGCCTTTGATTCATCTGTTTGGATGTGGTCGTACCACATTTTGAAGGGATAGCCATTTATAGTGACTGTTTGAGTTGAGTAATCGATTTGAGCATTAGTTGACTCTAAATAATTTCTTCCTAATAGCAAATCATATTTCTCAGAAAAGTTATGAATATAGAAAGTTTGTTTATTAGGGCAAAGTTTGCTTGGGTGAAATGAAACGCTTTGGTTCAAAATTATGATGCCATTTATAGTATGGACTTTTACTTTTGAGGATTTAATAGGAAAGTTAAAGAAATTTTGCTTCATGATGTTAATAGACGAACCGGTGTCTATTAAACATTTGAAGGTTATGTTATTTAGTTTGATTTTTAAGAACGGGCTTCCTCTTCCTCTGAGTCGCTTTCCGTCTCCGAGGCTGGCTGAAGAAAATTTTCACCTGTGTCCATTTTATACTGGCCACTAGTACTTTCTCTTTGCCGTTTAACTGGAGGGTTTGGTGCACTATTATTCTGTTGTTGGTTATTTAAGGGGTTTTGGGCTCTACCATGGCTTAATTTCTGTTTGAACTCATTCATAACTTGCGGATTAGCTTCAGCAGGTTTAGAATGGGTGTTCTGATTCGACTTGCTTGCATTATGCGTAGCGTTGTTTGAGAAATTTTGATAGTTTCCCTTATTCTTAGAATTTTGTGGTGAATTTGAATTTGAGTTAGAATTATTCTGTGATTTTGTTCTATCATTGAAGACAGTTTCGTAAACGCCTTCTTGCTGTGCTACCTGTTTTAATTTCGACACAGTTGTTATATCATGCCTAGCTAGGGTCATAAACAATCTATCGGGTAATTTCCTCATTATAACGTCTTTGACCGTATTATTTAAAGCATTTGTGTAAAGTATTGTATTACTGACATTGTTTTCTAACATTAACTTATTGGAAATGACGAATGACTTAGTCTCTAGGTCCTCTACGAACTTACGGATACTTCCAGCGAAGGGGGTGTTATAAAGACGGCGAAGTAGTTCTTCACATGGTGTTTGTGTCTTATACTCGCTGATAAGAGCCTTCATCAAGTCCGGCCAAGTCCTGGCTCCAGATAACTGCGATACTCTCTGAGCATCTCCTGCCAACTGCATTTCGATTGCGCTGAAGCACACATGTTGTTGCCTGGTGTCCGTCGTTGGGTATAGTTGTAGTATGAATTCAATCCTTCGGATAAATGCACTGAGCTCCTGGGTACTTCCACTGAATGAAGGCACTTGTCTGATTTGACTCAAGGCCTGACTCAAGTGTGTTTCCGACAGTAGTTTAACTTGTTCCGTTGACGTCATTATATTTTGATATTATATTTTTTTTTTGGTTAGTTGAAGTGATAGAGTTTTTTGATTTTTGAAGTTTGTTGCAGTGATAGATTTTAGTGATTTGGTTTTTTCACTTTTGATAGAGTTTAATTATAGAGTTTTTGTTTTTACACTTTTATGGTTCGTTTGCAGTAAGTTGACTCGTATATGTCAACTACCGACTCACGTAGTTCTTTGGCGGATTCTAAGTCTTCGTCGTATTACGATTCGGGTTCACTATAGCACCGATTTGCGTGGTCTAATCTTTTTAAAGGATAAGTCTTGGTCGTACAAGACTCCTTTGTCACTAGATTAGTTTTTGGAACGAGTCGCACGATTTTTACTTGAGAATCCTACCGGCTGCGCCAATTACGAATTCAGACCGAGGGTTAATTAAAAAAAAAACACAAGTTGGTTTTTGTAATATTTAATTAACACTTTTATTTATTCAATTCTATCAAAAAGAACTGAAGCCTTTAGATTATCTCGGGGTTGGGATAATATACCTCTTATATTGAAGTTAGGCAGTGCTATCGCGGTTGATAGCGTACTCAGTATTGAACTAGCGCTTGGAGGCGCGCTCGAGTTTTTATAGGCAATTTGGCTTAGCCAAAGAGCGAAGATTTAAGAGAGTTTGAGTTTGTAAACTCTTGTTCTCGTGAGGAGAGAGAGATTCCCGAAAAATAGGGGTAACTGGAGAATCTTGAGACGAGTGCGTGGGAGCTAACTCGGATGGTTTGTTTTTATTATTTGGTGGCGCGCCAAGTGGTCGCCGTTAAATGATCGAAGATCGAATTCGAGTAGCCTAGGGGACGATTGTTATTGTCTCCGAATTTTTGGAGGACAATTGTTTATGTCTCGGATCTTTGGGGGAACAAATTGTTTATGTCGTCGGTATTTTATGATCTTTGTGTAGAATAACGGCCGAGTGTTAATCGAAGGGCTTGGTTTAGTTCTGTGGTACAGTGGTGTAGTTTTACATTTTTATGCTTAGAGTAATTGGGGAGTTTTGTTTTACAATTTATGTGTGCGTGTGTTTACAATTTATGTGTGTGGAAGGGGAGTAGTGTTTTACAGTTGAGTTTTGTGTAGTGTGGGTGTAGTGTAGAATGGATATGTTACTATATATAAATTTTAAATATTTTTTATATTTATAAATTTTATATATATATATATATATATTTAATTTATATTTATTTTTTTTTTTATTTTTAATATTTTTTTATATAATTTTAATATTTTAATTTTTTATTTGTATTGAATAATAAAAAAAAAAAAAAAAAAACTTTCTTTTTTTTTTTTTTTTTTTTATTACCCAGAGTCGGTAAGAGATTTAATTTAAATTTTTTTTTTTTGGGGGAGGCGGGGTGCCCTGTTTTGGGGGGTGTTTTTTTTTTTGTGTTGGTTTTGGGTGGGTTCCCCTGTAGAAGGAGGGGGGGGGGGGGAGAGGGGGGGTTTTGGGGTGGGTGGGAGGGAGGGGGAGGGGGGGTGTGTGATGAGAAGCTGCGCAATAGATTTTGGCAACGAGCGAGCGTGCATGAAAAGAGTGCAGTCAGTCTTTGTAGAATATTCCAGGTACACAGACGATATTATTTTGTAAAACGGCTACAAGTGGATCGATGGCGCCAACGAAGGGAACGGGGCTCGCTGCTCGAGGTGCTAAGAACACTGAAGCAACTGACGCTTCGACAAATATATATGTTTTATCCATTTTCTCCTTTCCAGATAAGTGAGATGGCACCACGCAAGGCAAACACACCAGCCAAGCCCAAAAGAGTGAACTCCTTTAGATGCCGCGTCTGCAGAGGAGTCCATGCGTTGAAGAAGTGCCAACGTTTTCTGCGTCTGGCTGCGGAGAAGCGTCTTAGGGCAGTTTTGATCAACAAATACTGCCCGCACTGCCTCGCCCATGAACACTCCAAGGGATCATGCCGCAGTGGTGGCACCTGTCGCACATGCCGCGAGAGCCACCATACAATTCTCCACCTTCCAATCACCACCCAGCCCGAGAAGCAGACCACAACAGGACCAGCGCCGCCTCTTCCACATCCGGAGTCCTTGGCGACACCCCACAGTCAGCATGCTGCCGACGGCCATAGTCAACCTGGACGTGGCCGGCAAAACCTTCGAGGTGCGTGTGCTGTTGGACGCTTGCAGTCCTTAAGCCGCATGCCCACCTCATTGGCAAAGGCCTTTGGCCTTTCCGGCGAAGATGGGTTTTGCCATGCCTTGTTCAGGTCAAGGGCATCACCACAGTTTTCCCTCACAGTGACTCTGAAGATGGAAGAGGTTTAGATCAGAACCCCGGCTCAGAATGTCGGAAATGAGATAGCTACGACACTATTCGCTATTAATTAACCCCCGGGTGTATGTCCCGATTATGTATAAATACAGTATCTTGGTCAGTTTGTATTATGATTTTCCTCATAACTTCTGACCTAGCATTTAATAATATTGAGTTGTCAATATCACTGTGTACTAATGGTATGTGAATTTGGTACTAATTCAAGGATGGGTTGATTATTCCCTCTATTTGGGTTGCCTCTATATTGAGAGTGTCTTCTGCTGTTATATTGGACACCACGGGAGTTTCCTCTGCTATTCTATTATTTTATAATTGTTATTACGATGGCCGCCTTTGTAATAAAGGTGGCCCCCTGTATTATAACGACCGCGGTATGTACCGCGCTGAGTCTGGTTTTGGTAGAAGAGAACAGTGTTGGAATGTCCAGTTGCTTCTGTGAAACTGTCTATAAATTAAGATATGGCATCGTTCACGCTGTTAAACGTGCCTGCTTGCATGATAATTTTTACCTTATCAATCGAGCAATTCTTTGTCATTGCCTTTACGGCTTGGGTCGTGCTGTATTTATTTGCTAGTTATGGATTCAATCCATCACTAATATAAGCACCTTCTAGAGCTTTTGTTAATTGCTCAACCTCTTCCGTGTAGAGGTTAGCCGTTTTATGCTTTTGCTGAAGATTTAGCAATTTTTCAGGGAGTACCTCAACAGATTCTCCCTTAACTGTTCTCGAGAGTTTATCTTTTATTTCCTGTATTGTTCTTTCTGTGCTAATGAGGTTCCAAGCATGATCTTTTAGTTTGATCTTAATGACATGTTCTCCTTTTATCGAATCAAACAGGATCAGAGCGTCTTTGAAACCCTGTAGGATTTCGGCCTTGCCGTCGTACTCAAATAATAGTGACGAGGCTGTCTTTAGGAAATCTTCTACTGTCTGTGCAATCATGTTTCGTATTTTACTTTCTGTTTGCTTACTATCTCTTTCCTCAGCAATTACGTCTAGTAATAGTTCAGCTAGGAAATTAATGAATTCGGAACTAGTACTTGTAACTTGTGCCTTTGTGACACATATAATATGTTCTCCCTTTATACTAGATAATACATCTTTCTGTGTCAGTTGTAACGAAGATAATTTCATATTGTGGTAAAGTATTATGACACGGACCTCGTTATATTTCTCTAATATTCTCTCTAAATGCTTTATTTTTGTATCGTTACTTATTGGTGCACTCTTATTAAGGCACTTAAACGATCTATCAAAGTCTTTGCGCAGTTTCTTGATTTAAGCTATTATATTTAGCCAATCCATCAAGTTAGGAGCTGAGCGTTTAATCGAAATATTTATTTAATTATATCTTATGTTCTGTTTTAATATTTAATTTGGATATTCAACATACTAATTAGACCTTATCCCGATCTAATGCTTTACTCAAGTATCTTTACTTGAGGCACCTATTGTGCAATTAATATAATTTTGTTATCATACTGGCTTATAGCAGTACTACTACTATTATTAGGAGTACTGTAATTGTTTTAAGTTCAAGCTGTGATATCTGAACTGTATTAATTACATTTGTGGTGGAGTCCGCTACATTGGAATTATGGTCTGGCATAGTAGACGGTTGCGTAGTTATGCTTTTTGGGGGCTCTAGTTTTTATATGGCATTTTTGCTTAAGCCCATTCAATTAAACTTATAGAATTTATAAAATTCAATGAAACGTTTGAGTTCATGATGTTTTCAAAATGCCATTCGACGTCTTCGTCGAAGCGAGCTATTTCCAGCAATTCTTCTGCGTTTATGGCAAGCCAACAGTAGGTAGTAAATCTGACAGATATAAAAATGCGTGAGTAAAAACGCCCTAAAATGGTGGTGTCAATATTGCTATACTGATATATGTCTATAAGCATATCTAAGTAAGTGATATGTGAGATATATATTCAATGCAACGTTGTGTTTTTTTTTTAAATCATGATCGTTATATTGTCATTAGCAAAATTGTTTTCAGCTGAGTATATATATTCAGAGTCAGAGACATGGAAATATTAGGGATGGAATGTGGTTGGCTCACAATTCAATGTTACAAATAAATAGAAAAAAAAAAATTCTCCAACCACATTTGTTAAAAACAAGTAAGAAAAGCAACAGTCGCGCGGCACGCGACACTCGGATACCCTTCGATCTTTTTGAAAGGTAAAGAGTCAATAATTGTACAATACTTCTACTTAATAGAAATATCGTATCGTAAGCCTTTATATGCGTCTGTGTATGAATACGTGTATATGCGTATATCATTTCATTGGTCATGCACAAATGTATGTATGTGTGCGTGTGCGTTTGAATGCAAAAAATGCGTATGCATAGAAAAGAAGAGAAGAACAACAGATGGCGCTACGCGCTCGCATTCTCTTTCCTTTTCTTTCATACATGAGCATTGCAATGACGTCACAGCTTGCTGGTCTGTATACAAAATCAAAGCGAACAATGTTTTTGTTTAATAACTTCTGTGTTTGTTGTCCGATCGGATTGGAATTTCGACGTTATGTTGGTATTATAATTAGCTATATATAGTATTATTCAGAATGTTGTATCTTTTATATGTCGCTCGCAAATCTGCTTAAAAGATGAAATTATTAATTTGCGAGGGCGGGGCACGTGGCAACATTTGAAATAAACTTCACCTGTCCCGGATCAACAGAAACCTTCATGCCAAATTTGGTGTCTCTAGCTTTTACAATAGCTGAGATCTGTGTGTTCATCTGGACATACAGACATCCAGACATCCAGACAGCCAGAAATCCAGACATCCGGACAGACAGACAGACATGGCTTAATCGACTTGGCTAGTGATCCTGAGCAAGAATATATATACTTTGCGGGGTCTCCCACGCCTCCTTCTGGCTGTTACATACATTTGCACAAAGTTAGTATAGCCTTTTTTGACCATTTTCAATGGTCGAAGGGTATAAAAAGCCTATCAGTTTTTTTTTGTTAGTAGTTTCCAAGCAGCGGTTTCCCGCCTCGGCTTGGGTTTATATCTTAATAGTGAGCCAAATTGGGGCATTTCCATTAAGGCAGCCTGTTTGCGTTTCTTCGCACAATTACCTCTTTGTGTTGCTGTGTGTTATTGTGTGTTTGTTGTGTAAACATGGCTTTGTGCTTCGTTTGTTCTGTGTTTTTATAGAACTTGCACACGCCACACATTTATCTAATACCACACAATCACCCGGACAGCAGGATTCGAGACCGAGTCACGGTCGCCATGTAATAACTTCAATCAGAATTTTTGCTGGATTCAGGACGTTCGCTCTGTTCGAGTGATTTTATTTGAATAGTCATGCTGTCATTGGGTGCAGCTAACCCGCACATGGTATACTTAAGACTATGTACTCTTCATTGCGCATACATATACATGTGTAAGCAGAAGGCATACATATGTTATATATGGCTTGACCACTTGAGCTGTTAAGTGCATGCTCAGCATTCTCACGCTCCGCGATCGGCTTTTGTAAAAGCGTTAGATCGTATTTCAAGAGCTGGAGTGCTTGTGTAATGGTTGGTGGTCTTTTTGCGTAGTTTATATTTATTATTTATTATGACAAAGTGTCACAATGTATTTACCCTACATATACGAAGGGAAGCTACACTACAGTAGAGCATTTTCCGGTAGGTCTACAATTATTTGTCATAACATTTTATCTGACTCAAGGTCAATATATGTTCGATTTCTGCATCATAGCTTATCTAGTCGATATTTTTGCCAAAATCACTTGTCAAAAGACAAGGAGCGGGCTTGAATGTACAATTGTTTCACGAAGTAACCAACTTTAATCATCAGCATTCATCGCGGACTAACTTGGTGATCGAAGACAGTTTCATCTCCACACTGCTTGAACTCGAAGGGAGTTCTAGTGGTGCCGAGGTGAAAACCAATTCAATAAACCAAGCTCGTCTCATTGTGTTTGGACTTAATACTGCATTGAATTCTTCTGCGAGAATTCCTGATTGCAGTTGCGTTTAGTTAAAAGGTGCATAAAGCTCTATTCTTGGTTGCAGTTGCACTTAGTTAAAAGTTGCATAAAGCTCTAGCCAACAACAGCAGCAACAGAAGCTTGTGCAGCCAGCACCGGCACCGTATGGAAATTAAAAGGGAACCGACTGCGCTTCGAAGAACGCTTCTTTTTCAATAGCACTGCACTGCAACATTTTATTGGTTTGCACTACGATGCATATTTTTTTTTCATATTTAAAAAAAAAAAATTGTAAAATTGAGCGAAACACTTCTGCCCGATTAGCCGTATAGCCTGTAAAGCTGTACAAAATAATAGGCAGGAACATTTGAAAAAATTACAAGTAAAAACTAAAAATAAAAATTAATAAACATAAATTTCAATGACAATGAATGAATTTTCAATGAAAAAATAAAAATAAATCTCAAAGACATTTTTAACGTAAATGGCAATAGTGACAAATAGGATATATAAAGACAAAATTAATGATAAGCGTGGCTTATGACCTGTATTTGTTAATAACATTTAAGCTGCCTCAATATCAGTTAGATTTCTGCATCATAGCTTATCTAGTCGAAATTTTTGGCAAAGATAAAAAGAACACTTCTCAAAAGACAAGGAGCAGGCTTGAATGGACAATTGTTTCACGAAGTAGCCAACTTCGATCATCAGCATTCACCGTTGAATAACTTGGTGATCGAAGACAGTTTCATCTCCACACTGCTAGAGCTCGTTGGGAATTCTAGTAAACCAAGCTTCTCAATAAACCAAGCTTGTCTCTTTGTTGTGTAAGGACTTAATACTGCATTGAATTCTTCTGCGGGAATTCCTGATTGCAGCTGCACCCAGTTAAAAAGTGCATAAAACTCTATTGATGTAGAGCATTGTCCGGTGTGTCTACCGTTTTTTGTAATAAGCCTAGCTGACGACCTACATTTGTTAATATTTTTTTAGGTGACTCAAGGTAAATATCGGTTCGGCTTCTGCATCATAGCTTATCTAGTCGATATTTTTGCCAAAAACAACAAGAACACTTGTCGAAAGACAAGGAGCGGGCTTGAATGTACAATTGTTTTACGAAGTAACCAATTTCGATCGTCAGTATTCATCGCTGACTAACATGGTGATCAAACACAGTTTCATCTCCACACTGCTAGAACTCGGTTGGAATTCTAGTGGTACCGAGGTGGAAACCAATAAAATAAACCAAGCTTGTCTCTTTGTTGTGTTAGGACTTAATACTGCATTGAAGTCTTCTGAGAAGAATTCCTGATTGCAGTTGCAATTTTCATTATTATTTGAATGAGGGTGCCTCCCACCAGTGAAGGCGTGAGGGACTGCGACCAGAAAGATCTTTTGTGCCTTAAAACTCTCCCTATCCAGACAAAAGCTGCTCTGCTTCCCTGATGAAGAAATACAGGTCTTTCGTCGAGGAACGGACAATGTGCTTGGGAACCGAGAAAATGTTTCCTCCTAATCCAAAGCAAAGCTGGACAGTCGCACAGTATGTGTTTGGTGGTTTCGTCGTCCTCTTACAGAGCCTGCATTCTGCATCCGGGGACAGACGCATTTTAACGAGGTGATAGTTCACAAGATGGTGGCCACTTAGGTATCCAACAAGGAGATGAAGATCTCTCTTAGAGAGTGAGTTTGTTCTTAACCGAGGGATTTGTAAGCTCTCTAGCCTGACTCATCCCTGGTTGGAAGAACCAATAGCGTTCGGTCAACCTATCTGCCCATGTTTTCACAAAGGATGAGATGGGTGACCACCCCACGCCGCAAAAGAATTCGTGGCCATGCAGAGGGGCTGATGACCCCACCCTCGCTACCTCGTTGCCTTGGAAACCGGAGTGTCCAGACACCCAGAGGAGGGTAACTTTGTTTCTATTGGAAAGTCTCTGGAGGCAACTCCAGCAGTCAGCCACCATACGTGAGCTTACTCTTTTTGAGGAGAGGGCTAGTATGGCAGCTTGGCTGTCCGAGAATATGTAAATATTCGCTCCTCTTAACCCCTTCTCAAGGATAAGATGTCAGTAGAACTCGATGGCATGAACCTCGGATTGAAAACCGTGGGCCCTGGCAATCGAGGTTTTGGAGTTGGGACCATGTATCCCGGCTCCAACCCCCTGATCAGGCTTTGACCCGTCGGTATACCAGTATATGCCGTGAGGGTCGCTGATGGGGTTGCCAGAATCCCAGCTCTAAGCCTGGATCATAGTCGATAGATCTGGGTTCGCCACCGAACCTGGGAAGTGGACTTGAAGTAGAAGGTCAAGAGCTTCCCTGCGATCTTGAGTGAAAGAGCCGTTTCCTCTTTTGGAAGCCCTTTACCATTAGACGACCTTTCAGCAAATACTTTGTGCAGTCTAGCTGCCTCTGGCAATGATTCAATGCTACCACAGTAGCTGCGCCACGTATCGTGTTTAGCACGTCTAATGTTTTTATTATAATTCGTTGGAGAGTCCCTATAGACGTCCCAACTGACGCGCTTAGATCTGTCCCTATTGAACACGCTTCTAACCTTCCTTCTTTGTGCACATAGTTCCTCATTCCACCATGGAACTTTTCGGTTTACCTTTAGGGTCTTCCGAACAGAGGTGTTCGAAGGAAGTGATTAGCGCATCTTGAACCAGTTTGGCAGCAAGTTCTATCTCACTGAAAAATTTGGGTTGCTGATCAATAAGTCTGCTTTGAAAGCCACAGAAACTTTGAAAAGCTCCCAATTGGTCTCTTTGGGACAGAAGGATTTCTGACGGATCTCGACTTGGCCAGGATGGTCGAACCTGATGTGCTGATGGTCCGAAAAGGTGGCTTCGACTGTGACCCGCCAGTTTGCCAGCGAACTCACAATAGAGTTGCTGGCTAGGGTAAGGTCCAAAACCTCTTCCCTCTTCTGGCATTAATAAAGGTTGGCTTACACCCTATGTTAGCAACATCTAATTGAAAACACAATATATACTCTAAAAGGGACTCACCACGTTTGTTAATGTCGCTGCTACCCCAGATAGTGTGATGCGCGTTGGCATTGCAGCCCTCATCCGTGGCTACCTCAATAGCCGTTGCCACCAGGTCTCTGTGGATGAAATTTAATTAGGAAAAGTGTCTCACATTGTTATTTACAACAATAGCAGTGCGAGGGGCACCCCCCCCACCAGCGTTCATATAATAACTTACATGTTCCGCATGATAGTCCACGGATGTGGCCACCGATCTGGGCGACCCACGGCGATCGAGTTATTACAGACGACACTGCACTGCCTGGACAAGGCAGCGGCGCTCTGCAAGCAGCGGCGACAATTTTAGGCAGCGCCGCTAGGCTGGCAGCGAGACACGGGCAGCGTAATGCAGGCCGCATAATTAGGGCAGAGGACAGTCTTTCGTGAGCAGCAAATCAAGTCGGGCGGAAAAGCTCCCGCAAATAAAATACAAAGTGAACTTTAAAAGTTTGTGTGCAAGTGCCAGCAAGGACCAGCAAGGACCCCCGCCTCTCTCCTAGTAGCCATGGATCCTGCCGCAGGACATAGCAGGTGAGCTGTAAAAGGGACAGTGAGAGCGCAGTTAGGCGCTGCGTATGGTGCGAAGTAGTCAGTAAGGCAGGGACAATTATAAATTAGGAAAACAAAGCAAAATAATCAACGCAAAAGAATGAAAAAGACCAACAGTGAATTATTTTGAATCAAATCTTACCCCAGTGTATCAGTGTGTCGTGTACGTGTGTGCCGTGAGATTAAAGCGACTTGTGGGAGCACAGGCGCCAGTACCTGTGGTCACGGGCGTTCCGCACGGCCAACGATCGACCGTGAGCGGCATCGTGAGCGGACGAAAGCTGGCGAGCAGGGTGCGTGAGCGGGCACTTTAACAAGTTGCGGTGATGGAATACACCCCGGAGCGACTTGTGGGAGTGCTAGCGAAAGCGCCCTGTGGCCGCGGAAACTCCCCGCGATAAGTCGCCGGCCAGGCACGCGTGACACGCGACACACACAATACCCTGTATATATCTCAGCAGGTCATGACCTGCTAGTAACGCCCCTTACTAAAAGTCTTGGTAGTCTCAGTATTTACAAATTTTCTGTAAAGACCCTAGCGAGACTGAGATATGTACCCCAACCTAAGAAAATGTCCTCACAGATGGCGCCCGAGCAGGGACTACTAAGGCTAGACATTTAGTTTGAGGAATTTACCACCTTTTAGTGGATTAAAGACCCACAATACAAATTTTACAGGGTATAGTAGGGAAGCACAAGACTCACAACACAAGCTAGTTCCCCAGTATCAAAGTACAAATATATATCAACGCAGACATGAAATAAAAGCATAGAATTCTTGTAGCTAGAGAAAAGAAACATAATTCATAGGAAATTTTTGTCCACGTGTCTACGACTACTGCGCATACTGACGTATGCGCGAACTTTGACCTTTCTGGTCTCTTTTATATTGCTTTACCTTGTCCTGGCGTCGGCACAGCCGGCGCAGACTATCTATAAGACTCGGTGTCGAATACCGAGGGAGTCAGTCGTGATCGGGCATGCGACCTGACAACATCCGTAACAAATATAAGACTCGGTGTCAAATATTTAAAAGAGCAATTGAGATCGGGCAGGCAAAGAGTGAACATCGTGACACTCCTCAAGTACTAGACCACGTGTCCATAAAATCTCGCCGGAGATTTAAACATTTTATAAGAAACCTCGTGCCAAGAAATCTCGCCGGAGATTTAAAACATTTTAACTCGTCCACGTGTCGCCGAGATTTAAAACAATTTTCCAGGAGACCCCCGGAGATTTGAATTATTTCCCACAACCCACGTGTTGTCAATAAAAATCTCGTCGGAAATTCAAAACAATTTCAACTTGCCCACGTTTTAAGAAATCTCGCCGGCGATTTCAGACACATTTCCAACCAGTGCAAGAAACAGGTGGCCATAAAATCTCGCCGGAGATTTTAAACAATCAATAGAAAGATCAACGCTCAACAGCGATTCACCGTCGCCACGTCTACTTTGCTCAACGAATTTAACCGCGCATCAAATTTAACAGAAGAAGCATGGGAACACGCTGCGAGTCCAGCTTTCCCGTCGGAAGAGTGAACTGCAGGCTCATCCTGAAGGAGTTCGGACTGGATCACCAACGGCACTGTGGAGGAAATGCGAGTCGCCTAGGTAGAAACCATTTGCCAGCCAAGGAGACTTGTCCAAGGACCAGTTGCAAACAACGGCGACAACCCCAGCAACAATGGCGGCTCTCCCACAAACGATACCACTAGGAGCCACCAGGAGCGACGCACAGCGAGTGTGCCATAACTGCGCGCAATCCGGGCAACTATTCTGCTGGGATTGCGGATGACATGGTTTGCGCACAGTGGACTGCTGTCGACGGACCACTTCGGGAAATGCTGCGCGACATCAGCCGAGAGGGAACAGTTTGGAGACGCCACACCGCAGTTCCCAGGAATAGTACCTCTCAGGTGCAGTAACGGTCGTGTCGTCGCACATATCAGGATCGAGTATCTGGTGACGGATGCCATGATTGACACGGGGGCCACACGCAGCTTCATCAGCGAGCGTATGGCCGCAAGGCTGAGTACTCCGGAGAACGAGCGAGCAGCCCTGATCCGCATCAAACTAGCGGATGGATCATCGAGAGACGTGACACGAGCCCTACGAGTGAGGATTCAACTCGGGCAGAAGGAGACGACAGTGCCGTCATTCTGGACAAAGTAATCATAGGAATGGATTTCCTGTGCGGCATCGAAGCGACCCTGGAGTGTGGCCAAGCAAAACTACGGTTGCAGAACACACTGGAGGAGGCAGCACCGACGCCCGGGACATCCCGACGAGCAGCAGAGGACCCAGTGGCCCAGGACAACCACAGGAGCGCGGTCCTACCACCGGCTTGCCCCATGGCATGTCGGAAGAACCCCTTCAGGCGAACCGGGACCCAGGACGATGCACACACACAGGGCACGGAGACACGATCAGGCGAGTGAGGCGAGGTTGACCAGCAGCAAGAAGCACCACGAGAGAGACTCGAGAAACTACCCAGGACACGAGACAGTACCAGCAGGAACCAGAGCAACTAACCAGGACACGAAGAACACAACAGCAGGAATCTACGGGACCACCGAGCAAACGAGGCGAGGTGTGTCAGCACGAGTCAACGGGACCACCGAGCGAACGAGGCGAGGTGTCCCCGCAGGAATCAACGAGACCACCGAGCGAACGAGGCGAGGTGCGTCAGCAAGGATCTACGGGGTCACCGAGCGAACGAGGTGAGGTGCACCATCAAGGATCAACGGAACAACCGGAACAACGAAGCAGTGCAGATGATCAAATCGACGTGGGAGGCCCGACTTAGGACAAGGACGCGAAATACATATTCACGCTGGACTTAAAGAGCGGGTATTGGCAAATACCTATGGCCCGGAGCAGCAGAGAGTACACTGCGTTTACTGTGCCAGGCAGAGGCCTTTTTCACTGGAAGGTGATGCCATTTGGATTGCACTCGGCCCCGGATACGTTTCAACGCGCACTGGATGGAGTCATCGGGCCGGATATGGAACCACACGCGTTCGCATATCTCGATGATATCATCGTGGTGGGGCGTTCCCTGCAGGAGCATATGAACAACCTTCGAGAGGTGTTCCGGCGGCTCCGAAATGCGGTCAGTGAAGGTGGCATACACACCGATCCTGGCAAGATCGCCGCGATCAAGGAGCTCCAGCCATCAACAACCCTCAAAGAACTACGGAGATGTCTAGGTATCGCGTCCTGGTACCGGCGATTTGTGCCAAACTTCGCCACCCTGGTACAACCCATGTCAACGTTGGGCCGCAAATGGGTGTGGAGCGAGGACCAACAGCGAGCGTTCGAGGCGTTGAAGTCGAGTCTCACGCAAGCGCCAGTCCTAGCCTGCCCAGACTTTGCCGAACGCTTCACACTCCAGAGCGACATTGGACTGGGAGCCGTGCCCACACAACAGATCAAGGGAACCGAGCGAGTCATCGCATACGCAAGCCGACGCCTCTCAGTAGCCGAAAGCCGTTATTCGACTACGGAGAAGGAGTTCCTGGCCATCGTGTGGGCAATAAGGAAGCTGCGATGCTACCTCGAGGGCTACGAGTTCGACGTAGTCACGGATCACTTAGCGCTGGGCGTTAGAGCTTCAACAGTTCCGCTTCAACGTGCACTACCGCCGCGGAGACCAGAACATCGTGGCCGACGCTTTGTCCAGACAGCCTCTGGAATCGCTGCAACAAGTCACCCAGGAGAGTCCACCCTGTGCGTGGACAACTCGCACCTGGACCTTATCAAGAGGGAACCCAGGAAATACCCGGAATATCTGCGAGAGAACGACCAGTTAAATCGGCGAGGAGAGTTCAGAGCGGACGAAGAAGACTACACGCCTTGAATATTATGCGTGCCCAAACCACAACGCCAACCTGTGCTCAGCCCAGCCCACAGCAGGACACCAGGGAGTGCGGAAAACACTCAACCGGATTCGTCAGCGATATTTCTGGCCGGGTCTGTTCCGGGACGTAGCACGATACGTACGGAAGTGCGAGACCTGCCAAAAATATAAGGTCAGCCAACTCAAGCCACCGACAGATGCACACTAGGCAGGTACCCCCATTCGACGTACTCTGCGCGGACTTCGTTGGACCACCCCACGCTCCACTCAGGGCGGTATCCGCCTCTCAAGGGGGGGGGGGCCTTGCACGCCCCCACCCTCACCGACCCAACGCCGCGCGAACCGCCGGTTGGAGACCAAACGTCGCGACCAGGGAAACCAGCACTGGATCCGACGCCTCAAGGGAGAGTAGGCCTTCACAAGGCACCGCCGCCACCAGCGCCTGCCGCGAGCGAACCACACACGAAGACGCAGTCGCGACAATGGAACACAGCTTACGGAGACGGCGGGCCTTCGCCAAATTCTGTGGACAACGGGGAAGGTCTTGGCACCACCCACGCCGTACCCCCCGCAGCAGAACCCCACGGGAGGGTCAACCGGGCCGTGAAGACATTGGTGGCACAGTATCTGGAAGACCAGTAGTGGACATGGGACGAGCACTCCAGAGATCCAGCCGGCGATCAACGCCCCCTCCGCACACCGCGTTTAGCGCCGAGAGATCAGCCGGCGATCAAACGAGCGCCCCCGGACACCACCGGATTGAGTCTACCGTATCTTATACAAAGGAAGCGAGCCGAACCGTTTGCGCGGGGGAGCCTTGTACCGAAGAGGTGACCCCCGGGGCCCACCCGGGGCCCGGGCGTACGAGGGAACCACACCCAGAGGGAGGAACGACACCGGGGGACGGTCCAAGACCGTCGCTGAGAACGCACAATAGAAAAGCCAGCGGAGACCAGGAAAATTTTACAATTTACGCCCGAGAGTGGAAGCCGGGCCGACCCGTATTTGCACTGAGTGTCACTTGTCGAAAGCAGCCGACGGAATTTCCGCCAAACCCACTCGCCACGACAGCCCCTACCGGGTCATAGAGATACATCTCGCCCACGATCCTTCGGCTCGGTTGGGACGAAGCAGCAACGCAGCGCAGGACTAGCTGACCTTAAGGCATTCCACGAGGAAGACTCGACCAGCAAAGATCGACAGGTATCGGAAGACAGGCGCCCCCACTAACAACGTTAAGCATTTATACCATGATATTCTATTGTAACTTTTGTATTTACGCATAAGACATTAGCCAGTCAGGGTTTTCAAGCTTCGCACCATATTAGGGCCCGATAGGAAAATAGTATTTCTTAAGTACCTTTTTTAGTATTACTTAAGTAACCTCTTTAAAATTATAGCCCCGAGTCGGATCGCGACTGGCAACTGCCTGACCAGCGGTCGGCGGGGGGACGACAAATCGAACCATGATCGAGGAGTGGGCTTTCGCCGACCTGCCCCCTTGACGC